>CAUYQU010036170.1:0-32627 GCA_963574635.1 Cheracebus regulus
AAATCTCTTCCTCTTTCTCTTTCATTTTTTCTTTCTTTTGCTGTTTCTTTCTTTCTCCTTTTCTCTCTTTTTCTAAAATCTCTTCCTCTTCCTTTCTCTCTTTCATTCTTTTTATTATTAAAAAAAAAAAAAAAAAAAAAAAAAAAGAAAATGTTAGGCCTCCAAATCCAGGCCTGGCCATTTTAGCTTTGGTGACCCACATGTCCACCTCTAGATGGTCTCCAGGAACCAGAAAGTCTGAGGCAACCGCAAGTAACCAGGTCGCCACAGAAAAAAGTAAAACAACTTGTTCCTGCCTCAACTAATCGCTCTGCAACCTGCATCCATTTTTCCTGTTCAGCGTTACAAACATTTTCCCCGACATTGGGTTTCTCAAGACCCCCACCCCTGTAACTATGCAATCTACCACACCCTCCCCTCTGACTGCAACTGATACTCCCCACCCTTATGATCATGCCTGATTGTAATAAATGACCTCTACCTTGTGATCATGCATGCCGTGACGTCCTCCCCTTCCCCAAGATAGATTACCACTGTTAGCTGACCATTTGCTCCAACCTACATAACCAATCCCCTCCTACCCCCTTTGCCTAACTCGTTTCTTGGACTTAGCCTGCTTGCACCCAAGTGCGAAATAAATGGCCTTGTTGCCCACACAAAGCTTTCCTGGTGGTCTCTTTGCTCAAGTGGCACATGTGACAGAAAAAAAAAGGGGGTCTTTGTAGATGTCATTAAGGGTCACCTGGGGAGGTGATCCGGGATTATCTGAGTGGGTTCTAACCCAGTGACAAGAGTCTTTACAAAAGACACATGAAGGACAGACATGCAGAGACGAGAAAGAGGCAATGTGACCATGGAGACAGAGACTGGAGTGATGGGGCCACAAATCAAGGCAAGTTTGTAGCCACAGCAGATGGAAGAGGTAAGAAGTAAATCAGCCCCTGGCCTCCAGAGGAGTGTGGCCCTGCCGACACCCTGATTTTGGACTCCTGGCATCCAACTGCGTGTGTATAAGTTTCTGTTGTTTTAAGCCACCAAGTTTGTAGTTATCTGCTGTGGCAGCCACAGGAAACTAATACACAGGGCAAGCTGATGGGGGATGAGAGTTTTTTCACAATTCCATGAATGGATTAAGAATTCTAAAGAATAATTAGCTGAGCATGGTGGCGGGTGCCGGTAGTCCCAGCTATTCAGGAGGCGGAGGTTGTAGTGAGCCGAGATGGTGTCACTGCACTCCAGCCTGGGCGACAGAGGGCGACTCTGTCTCAAAAAAAAAAAAAAATGTTATTCTAAAGAGAGAATCAACATTATTGGATAGGGGGCGATGACATGGCAGTCATTAGAAAGCAGGATGGGGGGAGCAAGGAAAAAAGGAGGAAAACAGAGACCTGGAAGGTGAGTAACCAGAATGTGAGCTGAGGGATGTGGTAGGGAGGACACTGTAGCCAGAGTGGATTGAGGAGGAAAACAATGATACCCCTAAATATATTTTAATTTCATGGAGTTACTTTGTCTTCTTATATTTTACTCGGATCCCTTTGTGCGTGTGTGTGTGTGTGTGTGTGTGTGATTAAATACATATTTTAAATAAATATTTTACCTCAGAAACAGTCTCTCAGAAAGTTTCTGCATAAAATGCAATGTTTTGGTAATATTCTCTTCAGAAACATTAAGTTAGGATGTTAATGTTTCTGGATAACATCCGAGATAATGGAAAAATTTGCTTAAGTATGGAAACACACAGAACTAAGTCATCACATTGGGAAGAAAATGAGATAATGGAAAAGAATGTCTCAAGAAAAAAAAAAAAAGAAGAATAAAATGTCACCCAGAAAAGAGCCCTAGAAAACTTCTAAGAGTCCGAGTTTCTCACTGATGCTTACCGAAGCTTAGCTGTGTGGAATAATGGAGGAATACATCCTTTTAACTTTAGTCAAGTTTTTACATTCTGAAAATGGGACTCTTTCACTTAGAGTGCTGCAGCACAAAGAAAGCAATTGTTTGAAGAACATAGGCTATGCATTTTGAAAAAAATATTTCTTTTTGGCAAGGGCTATGGATTCCTGCCAATCTACAGGAATCTCTAAACTTAAGGAGAGGGTAGGATAAGTAGCTTTGCCCTTTGAGAGGCTCTATTTTACTCTGAAAGGCTGGATGTGACAAAAGCAGTTTTAATGATTAGACAGAGCTGAGTTATCCAAAGCTAAATGTAAAATAGAAGCTCAGGACACCTAAGAAAATAGACAAGAATTAACACATAGAAAACAAAATGGCAGACTCAACCACTGCACCTGGCCAAAATATTTCTATTGACTCAGATTTTAGCTAGGTACCAGGGCAATTTTCTCCCCTAAAACTGGGTAATGAAAAAAATTTGAACAGAAGAGGTGAAATGTACTGATTAATTTTATGTATTAACTTGACTGGGCTGAAGGATGCCTAGAAAGCTGGTAAAACATTATTTCTGGGTATATCTGTGAAGATGTTTCCAGAAGAGATTAGTATTTGAATTGGTAGTCTGAGTAAAGAAGATCACTCTTACCAATGTGGTGGCTGGGGAGTCCATCAACCCACCCAATGAGGACCTGAATAGAACAAAATGGTGGAGGAAAGGCAAATTTGTTCTTTTTTCTTGAGCTGGTATCCATCTTCTCCTTCCCTTAGACATCAGAATTTCTGGTTCTCTGATCTTCACACTCGAGCTGAATTACCCACTGGCTTTCCTAAGTCTCCCACTTGTGGATGGCAGGTTGTAGAGCTTCTCAGCCTCTATAATCATATGAGCCAATTCCCATAATTAATCTCTGTCTCTGTCTCTCTCTTTTTCTCTTGCTTAATAAATATGGAGATTTATTAAAGAACCGAGAGGATATACCACTGGTTCTCTTTCTCTGGTGAATCCTAATACATAAGGTTAAAATAGATTAACATTAGAAGCAAAAAGTGAAAATGCCTCAAAATATATTTTAAAAGTTCTACTTCAAACGTACTCAAGAAAACACGATTTCTTGGTCATCAAATCATGGAAGAACATCTCATTCTTGGAATATGTTGAGGTATATGAGAACTCTTCATTGCTTCTCAGAATTCTTAGCACCTGCAAAACCATTATTTTGTTTATATAATCTTATAGAAATGTTACCTAACTACTAGAATCATGTGAAATATTATTTTTCTTTTGATAGAAAACCAGCAAAATCAATAATTTTCATCAGGAGAAAGAGCAGAAGAAACAATTCTTCTTACACAAATGCTTAGGTGTCCAATTGAAAACATTCCAGAAGTGGGTGGACAGTGGCTGGTGGGAAGCACAAACTTCAGAGCCAGATCCCAAAGCTTGTTGAAAAGGCCAGGAAAAGCAGCAAAGAAACACACAGCCATGCACCCCTTAACAAGTCTACCTTGTAAAAGCAATTTTGTTCATCTCTTTCTTCAGGAAACACTTTTTCTAGTGGTGGTGTTTACTTTGTTAAATGAAGAAAGTTCCCTTCCTTCTTTCTCTCCAGTTAAGGATGAAACCTGGGCACCAACAGAGCTAATGTATGTCTGATCTGATCAGTCAAGATCAAGTGGGGAAAAGCAATAAAAATAAATTTCAAACATTCTTTACTAAAAATTTTTCAAGAAAAATGTTGTAATTAAGAATCTCCCTCAAATATGTTTCTGTACCATTGGAGCAGTGAACTGGGACTGGTAGTGTCAAGAGGGTTGTGGAAATAAAAGTACTGCCTCATTTTCTTTTTCTTTCTTTTCTTTTCTTTTTTTTTTTTTTTGAGTTGGAGTCTAGCTCTGTTGCCCAGGCTAGAGTGCAGTGACGTGATCTTGGCTCACTGTAATCTCCGCCTCCAGGGTTCAGGTGATTCTCCTGCTTTAGCCTCTTGAGTAGCTGGGATTACAGGTGCTCGCTACCATGCCCAGCTAATTTTTGTATGTTTAGTAAAGATGGGGTTTCACTGTGTTGGCCAGGCTGGTCTGGAACTCCTGACCTTGTGATCCGCCGGCCTCAGCCTCCCTCCCAAAGTGCTGGGATTACAAGTGTGAGCCACAATGCCTGGCCTAGGATTGCCTCATTTTCTGATTTTTGTTCCCACCCACGAGAGCTCCCACAGTGTTTTACTCTTTCCATTTTAGGGAGATGATGTAGAGTAGTACAACTTTTTTCCCTCCATGACACATCCCAGACCTTTCCAAACTCTTTAGCGCCTCTGATAGTGAGCAAACAACTCAAGCTTCTTGATGCAGACTGTAACTTTGATGTAACTTTTCTTCTCCTTGGTTTACAGCCAGGAATCATTGCATGTCTTCCAGGTATTTGCAGAAATACATTTCCCAAACATATTGGTCAGATTAGTATAAAATAAACTTATGAGGCCTTTAATATTTTATGTTGCCTCAGACCAGGTAAGTTTTGTCTTAATTTTCTGATTACCCTGAAATGTTCGTCCATTTACTCCTCTAAATCTATTTGACTCTGAATTCTTTTTTTCTTTATTCTTCTCTATCCTTTTTTTTTAAAGCTTGATGATGATAATATCTCTTCGCTTCAAGTGATAACATTTATTCCTTACACTGTTAGATATTTTTAATGTAATTCTTATAAACCTCTTAATTTTATCAAGGGCCCATGCCACAGTGATAATGATCAGCACTTGTTTAATTTGAAAATGTCAGGCATGTTTATGAGGTTTGATTGCCCAGGAGCTCACAATTCCTTACTCATTTATTAAAAACAAATCATCAGGATGGCTCCTGTTCTAATGTTTAGAGCCTTTCTTTTAACCAATGGCCTCTTTTTTTTCTTTTCTTTTCTTTTTTTTGAGATAGAGTCGCGCTCTGCCGCCCAGGCTAGAGAGTGCAATGGCGCAATCTCTGCTCACTGCAACCTCCTCCTCCCAGGTTCAAGTGGTTCTCCTGCCTCAGCCTCCTGAGTAGCTTGGACTACAGGCACATGCCACCACTTCTGGCTAATTTTATTGTATTTTTAGTAGAGACGGGAGTTTCACCATGTTAGCCAGGATGGTCTCGATCTCCTGACCTCGTGATCCACCTGCCTTGGACTCCCAAAGTGCTGGCATTACAGGCGTGAACCACCACACCTGGCCTGGCCTCTTAATTTTCATGGTAGAAAAGACTTTTTTCCCCTCTGTGATACAAAACAGTTTTTAATTATTTAGTCATCATGAGCTAAAGCAGGGTAGCCATAGACATACTAGACTATTTTTCTACAATAACCCCAGCATGTTCTTTATTTAGGAGAAATTTTGACTAATTGTGGAAAGAAATTTAAAGTGCTCCTGCATTAAATGAAGTTATGATTCATACTAACAGTGAAACTAATTATTTGAGTCTTAGAAGGCATACATTGCTAAAACGATGTTTGTTATGATTATCTTCTAAGAGAATATTGAGATTTTAAAACTGTATTCTCTTGCTTGAACCCGGGAGGCGGAGGTTGCAGTGAGCCGAGATTGTGCCACAGCCCTCCAGCCTGACGCCTGGCAATGGAGCAAGACTTTGTCTCAAAAAAAAAAAAAAAGTCTTCTTTCTTTCATTTCATTGTATCATCCTTTTCCTATGTGACCAATCTAACACGGTTTTCCCTTCTTCAGAATGGATTTGATATTTTTTCTCTCATTTGTATGCTTTCTGTTTACTTACTTTGTATTTAAAGACAGTCTCAAACTTGTAAAAAGTTGCAAGTACAGTAAAAGAACATTTTTTTGAAATTGTTTTGAGCATAGTTGCTAATATGATCACTCAACTTACCTGACTACTTGTATGTATTTCCTACAAACAAGAATGCTTCCTACAAGTATTCTCCTACATAACCATATTACCATCAAAGAGCAAATTAACAGTGATAGGTTACTACCATACAATCCTCAAATTCTTTCAAGTTTCCTCAACTTTCTCAGTGATGTCCTTCATAGCAAAGGAATCCATTTTGGACTCCTTTGAAACACATAGAGAAATGCGTTTCATTTTGTTGTCACATATGTTTGGTTTTCTTCAATGCAGAACAGTTCCCTAGTCTTTCTTGACTTTTATGAGCTTAACACTTTTAAAGATTACAGGCCAGTTATTTTGAAGACTAGCTCTCAATTTGAGTTCGTCTGATGTTGTCTCATACATAGATATAGGTTTGCATCTTTGATAGGAATATCATAGCAATGATGACAGTTTTCACTCGCCTCATTATGGTGATGTGAACTGTGGTCACTGATTGGTGTCTGCTAGACTTCTCCACTGTACGGTTACCTTTTCTTCCCTTTGTAATTGATAAATATTTTGTAAGGAGATACTTTGAGACTATGCAAATATCCTGTTCCTCATCAGACTTTCAATTTATTCATTCATTCATTTATTTCAGTGTGGACTCCTGGGTTCCTATTTTATTCAGTAGGTTAAAACCAGTTGCTTTCACTATTTAGTTTGATGCTCAAATTATTCCAGATTTGGTCAGTAAGAAGTCTTTCAAGCGTCTTTTTGACATGTCCTCATAATTCTTTCAGCGCTTCTTTACTTCCTGATAAAGATGTCCCAGGCTCATCTTAGAGTTTCCCTGCCCTAGGCTTGGGATGAGCCATTTCTCCAGGGAGTCTTGGCTTCTTTTATTGGAGTATGGTCTTCAGAAAAGATGTCAGACCCTGGTGTGGTCCTTGCTACTGGGGGTTTGTTACTTTCTGTTCTCAATGGGCAGAGCTAGTTAATATATGTATATACTTATATACATACATAAGCACATTTTTACACCTATATTTCTATATCCCTATTGAAAACCATGGGTTTACTTTGATATCTCCAATTCCAATCTAACGCCACAGGGTTCGTTCATGTTTTCTCTCCTTTCATATTTGAAACTTCTCCAATAGTGAGAAGCCTTGACATATTTTTGATCAAGCCTTCTGTATGTCACCAGCCTGTCATTGCTGCTGCACTCCCCACTCCCTGTGCAGTGCTTTCCCCACCTGCTTGGGCTCCGTTACCCATTCCATCATCCCCACCTGCTTGGGCTCCATTACGCCTCCATCATCCCCACCTGCTTGGGCTCCATTACCCCTCCATCATCCCCACCTCCTTGGGCTCCGTTACCCCTCCATCATCCCCACCTGCTTGGGCTCCATTACCCCTCCATCATCCCCACCTCCTTGGACTCCATTACCCCTCCATCATCCCCACCTGCTTGGGCTCCATTACCCACTCCATTGTCCACACCTTGCTTGGGCTCCATTACCCCTCCATCATCTCCACCTGCTTGGGCGTTAGCACTCTGATTTGGGTCATCACAGGATTCCCCCTATTTTTGCCATACTCATTTCTCTTGCCACTTAGTGGCCTTTGGGTTGATCTGATCAAGGAAAAGATAAAAGAGAACTTATCATTTTATTTTCAAGTTAATATTTGCTAAGTACTATTTATCAAGCTCTATATTATCTCTGTTTAGTGACATAATGACCTTGATTACATTTTACTAATTGAAGCAGTCAAGAAGAAAGAAGTTGTCACTTGCCAATAAGTGGCAGATCCAGGACTGGACTTTATCTCATTGACTGGAAACCAATGTTCCACTTGGAAGCTGTGTACATGTGATGCATAGAAAAAGCGATTCATTTTCAAAGTCAATAATCATAGAATTGCTAGCCTATAAACCTTTTAGGGATATAATTATCAGATGTCTCAATTACAAACCCAACATGGATGATGAATTATTAATTTGCTAATTAGGCATTTTGAAAAGATTGTACATAAAGAAAATGTTTTCTCTTGAATTACGGCATTAAGGATTTCAAAAGGTATTTTGTAATTTATACCATTTCATTTCATAATCCTATGTGTTTTCTCTGTTTTAAAGCATATTCTAAGGGTTAAACTTTTTAACTTTAAACTACACAGTGAATCACTTTCAATATGCCTTTCCATAATTTAGGAAAAAAAAGTGTATGAAGGAAGAGTTCTTACATTGTTTGCCTTTTGTTAAATATTGGTGACTCATTGTATGAACCCGTTTCTGAAAGAAAAACCTGAGTAATTACTTAGAAGAGGCTGGCTTAATAAGCTTAGTTAGCAGCTATTATTATTTCACTGTCAATTTTACACTAACTTGGTTTCCTGCTTAATCTAGCTCCTCTAAATTGCACTAAAAAACCTACCCTGTTCCCCATATTGTATTTTTCATGTCTTCACAAACTCGCACTGAGACCTTACCTTCCTAGGCTATCCGCCAGCTTAGGTAATGCCCATGCCAGGCATTGCACCATTTGCTTTCTGCAAGTTGTCTCATTTAAATTTCAGAACTACATGCTTATTTTGTAGTTCTATTATTATTTCAATTTTATAGTTAAAAAAACTGATACTCAGTGGGGTAAAGTAACTTTACCGAGATCACATGGCTAGGAAGTATTAAATTTGGGGTTCCAATGCAGAGCTGGACAGAACTTAAAGCAGCAAAGATAGATTTTATGCAAGAAAAAAAATGATTGCAATATAAGAAGGGAGATTCTGATAGAGAACTAGGCTTAATTCAAATACAATCAGAATAAGTGGGGATTTATAGACAAGGAACATGTTGGAGAGGGGCATTGGTCAGTGGAAAAGAATTAAGAGGAGACTCAAATCTCGGGGATTCTGGCTGAACCAACCTAAGAGGCAGGATGGTCAGACATCACCTAGGGGATAATGGGGATGAGGAGTCTGATCAGATATTAGCCATGAGAGTGGAGAGTTTTCTAACTGGCTTAGCAGGATTCTTGCTAAAACCGGACTCTGTAAGTACACAGATGGGTCTTGGGGAGAGCGTTCAAGGGAGCCTAACAAAAGTTTGGTAAGGCAAAGAGTCTTTGTCACCAGTAGTGTTCTATTCCAAAGTCCCACTCTCTAGGCACTCATTATATGGCTGCTTAGAAAATGTCTGGAGGATGGCAATTAAAATGTGAAGAAGAAATTGTAACCTCTGTCCATCAGGGGGCAATACAAAAACTGGGATTTTTATACCTGGGGAACAGAATAATTGAATATGAGGGGAAATAAAACTACCTATCTGAAAACACTTCACCAGTTGTGTGGAGGCGGGAAGCAGACATGTTATGTGACTCCAACAGGCAGGGCTTGCTAGGGTTATCGGAAGTATCTTTAAGTCTAGTCCAAAGAGAACTTTTAAGTACAAAGTTCTCTATCACCCAGTGGGAAGGTTCAGCAGGAGGTGTTCAGTAGAAGGTGCTGAGATTAGCCTCATAATAATAATCCATGATTCTATAAAGGGGATTCCTGCAAGCCAGGCATGAGAAGAATAGGAGGAGCAGAGCTAGGTAAGTTCTGAGTTACTTCAGGTTCTAATAATGCAACCTTTGATTTGCTAAGAAGATTGTGTGCTGCTGCAGTGCTAACTCAGAATAGATGGTAAACTACTCGATTTGAAAAACAGGCACATTGCCTTCTGGTAAGCACAACAATTGCTTATTTCATCCATTGTTCTTTGATGTGGTGGAAAGGAAACCTATTAACACCCATGAAGTGTTAACAAATAAATATATTTTCCCAACTTGTTCATACAAACTTTTCTCCAATGTATTTTTCACTATAACATCCCCTACTTAAGTATATGTTCATTATTTCCATTTTCGTTACTATAAGTAATTGATCCCTATTTAACTTTATCAGTCAGCTATCATCTATTTGTATTAGTTTTCTAAGGCTGCCATTACAACTTACTATATACTTGACCTAAAACAACAGGACTTAATTCTCTTAGTACTGGAAGCTAAAAGTTTGAAATCAAGATGTTGGTAGGGCCAGGCTCCCTCTAAATGCTTGAGAGAACCCTTCCTTGCTTCTTCTTAGATTCAGGTGGCTCCTAGCATTCTTTCCTGTTCCTTGGCTGGTGGATGCATCCCCTATCTCTGCCTTCATCTTCATTTTGCCTTCTCTGCGCCTCTGTGTGCTCTCTCTTCCTATAATAATATAATTGGATTTGGGACTAACCCTAAATCCAGCATAATCTAATCTTTATAGTCACATGCTGCATAACAACTCTTTGGGCAGTGATGGACTGTATATACCACTGTGGCACCGTAAGAATTTAATGGAGCTGAAAAATGCATGTCACCTAGTGATGTTGTAGTTGTCATAATGTTGTAGTGCAGTGTATTACTCACATGTTATGGTGATGCTGGTGTAAACAAACCTACTGTGTTGCCAGTAGTATAAAAGTATAGCAAATACAATCATCTACAGTAAGTAATGCTTAATGATGATAAATAACTATGTTACTAGTTTATATATTTCCTACCCTATATTTTTTATTATTATTTTAGGGCATACTTTTACTTATTAAAAAAACAGCTAACTGTAAAACAGCCTCAGGTAGGTCTTTTCAGAAGATACTCCAGGGACTACCAAAATACCAACACTTTGGAAGCAGAAAGGCCCAAAGTTGTAACCAAAGTTGATCTTCCCCTGTGTGAACACTGTATGAACCAGTTACAGAAAAGAGAAATGTTCTCCTAGAGAAAGTGACAATCCTCGTGGAGAAAGTGGAAAAACCCTGAAATTTACTGCCACACACACATACTTTCGGAAATTTGCATAACTATAGAAATCTTCTTCCAATTTGGTCACCCCACCCCATCTTTTTGTTCTTTATTTACTGTTATTTCAGTGGGATTCAGGAAAACAAGATTTTAATGCATGTCTTCCACTACACACTGTGCCACGGAGCCAAATTTACTTTAAGTCTATCTGGTTGGTGAATTTAAATGGTTCAAAACAACAGTAAGTGGGGGAGACGGGCTATAGAAGAAACCTCCTCAGTATCATAAAGTGATTAATAGAAATGGTAGGATTACCATTCCAGAGACCGAAGATAAATTTCACAAACATTTCTAATGGATGATTTGGGCCTGGACCTACCAGAATACTGGAATCCTTCCTAGAGATGACAGCAATCTTTGTTTCCTACGATTCCCGGTACTTCCAAGACCCAGCAATAGGGTGTTGATGGTCTAAGACATAGAGACAATAAAAGTACTACTTTCATCTCATTTAATCTTAGAGGCATTTGGTCAAGCTATTTTAGTTTAGGTTCTACAAAAGCAATGCCCCAAAACAAGGACAAATTATCCTGTGGGTGATCCTGCCTTATATAATTGGGGCTCAATCCAACACATGTATGCCCCCAAATTGTCCAACTGGGACAATGTGGGCAGCTTGGGCCTGGCTCCCAACCCACATTGGTAAAGGCACCCCCCAAATATTTTCTCCTCTCTACTTCTAGGCTGAACATGCACACTGGGCAAATGGGCTCTCTGGGATCTGAAGACTTCTGTAAAGCAGAAAAGCAAAGAGACACATTGGGAGGACACCGAATTCAAGTGAATAGAGTTGGATGGCCAGTTTACAGACTCTCTGTCTTCCTCTCTCTTTCTTGCTCTTTCCCTCCCTTGTCAACTTAAGAATTTGAGCAATTGATTCAAAATTCTCGCAAAGGCAGATCTGAGTAACCAGGGTCTATTGTCGGGCTCTGTGGATAACAGAGTACATCCTCACCGAGCGACCTCCAGCGGATGCCAGCAAGCTCCCAGTGTCAATGGTGGGGAGGTCGTTGTGTGCTCAGGTCCACATCTCTGATGGATAAAAACCTTGAATATTACCCATGGATACCCAGCTAAAGTCAGCAGTGTGCAGAGATGAAGAGTTCAAAAGAGGCCACGACTGAGAAGAGCTAGAATGAAAGAGAACCAGCCTACAACAGATGGGAAGTAACCCTTGTTCCTGTTCATTCCTTCTCCGTGTCCCTTCTGCTAGGGACCTAGATACACAGCAGGCATGCCCCTGTACTCCGGCCTACTACTCAGTCTCTACCTAAGTTGGATAAGGAGTACTTTATTCTACCTTCTTGGATGAACATCAGCTAGAACAATGGAATAATCATGGGACTTCGAAGAACTAAATTCTTCAGGATTTATTGAGTGCCTACACATACGTTATTTCTACTACAACTTCACAAAGCCTAAATGAAATGAAAATAACTTTAAGATAGTGAATCTTAGACACATTGGGGGAAAAGCTCCCGACACTGGCAGAGGAGGACCTAGGACCTCAGCGCATTTGCAGAACACTTTCTCTTCTGCCAGGCACCCATGCTCCCCTCATCTGCAGCCTCCCACACCCGGGGACTAACCATCAGAAAAACACCTAGCATCCCTTCCCTCACTCTCAAATTCCCCACAGAACGCATCTCCGCCTTGTTCTTAACTGGCTGTACTTGCCTCAGCCCCCTCTGCACCTACCGTCTCTCCAAGAAAGTCCCATCTGATGGATGTACATTTTTTTGGTTTTGGAAACCACAACAAGGAGGTAAGAAGGGGTGGCAAAACCCTTTGGCCCCAACCTTGCTGTGGCTGAGTGGGGCTGGGCTGTGACGGCAGATACAGGGACCCTCGTGATGGGTGAAACCGGCACGGGGCTCTTTGCATACTAGTGAGGGAATGTATTCTCTCCCCGGGTCCACAGGGGGCACAGTTTCAAAGGCAAGAACTTCCCAGCGCCATACCTCCCCGCCTTCTCCCTCCGGGGCCTAGAGGTCTTTGTTTAAACTTTTGCACGTGTGGGAAAAGAATCACAGTCAGTCACTCCAGCGGAAGTTTGGGGGAACTCCTTTCACAGGGCCAGAAAAATTGAATGGGGTGGGAATTCCTCCCAGGTTAAAAGTGCCCTTCTCCCACCTCGGTGCAGACTCCATCTTTCTGGATCCCCTCTCAGTGTGAGAGCTGTTTTTCACTTCTCTCTCTCTCTCCCTCTTACTCCTCTCTCTCCATCTCTCTTTCACTACCCAAAATAAATCTCTTTCCTATAAAACTTTTTGGATCCGATATTTACTCCAAGGAGCTCACCGTCACTGGCAGGGTCTGCTTCTCCATTCTTGGGCGAATGTGAGACCCCAAGTACCTCAGGCACACCTGATCAGGGAAGGAATAGGGCCGTCGTCCCTCTGGTAACATCCTCCCTTTCGGAAACACTAGGGCACCAGAAGTTTTCTTAGTGTGGCGCCCACAGCCATGAGGGGTATCACTGATGATTAGCATCCAAAGACCCTGAGGCCCAAAGCAGAGATAGTGAGCTCCAAATCTCTTATTAGGTGGAAGACTGAGATTCCCATTTGATTTTTTTTTTTTTCAAACCAGCCAGAGTATTTGGAACAGAAATGCCTGATTTGCCTGTTAAAAAGTAAGAGAATGATGAAATTTAAGCTCTGTCTTAAATTTAAGACTGGCTTTTTCTTGAAATCTCCATATACGAAAGAGGAAATTGAAATCAGATGATGAATTCCTCTTCTCAACAAAGCTGGTATTTCGAAGAACAGGAGAGTGAAAGGCTCTCTGTCCAGTAGTCAGGCCACCCGGTGCGGATGGCTCAGTGAAGAGTGGAGGGTGAGAAGCCACTGGGGCCAAAACTAGGGCTCTCCGTGAGTGAGGAGTGGGCAAGCCTTCAGTCAGCAGGGTTGGATTTAGGATGACACACCGGGATTTCTGGGGTCAGTGCAAAGGCCAGTGAGAGCCTCCTCCTTCCCCTCCCTGCTCAGCCCCTGGGGTCTTCTTCCTCCACAGTGAGTACTGGTGAGTCTGAAATCTCTTCTCCACCTATGCTCCACCAAGGGAGACCTGGCCTTTGGGTCCTAGAGGCACAGTGACATACAATTAAGGAATCTGCTCTGGAATCACTGAAAGCAACTTGATGCCTTCTTGTCACTGCTCCCTGCATCACAGCTCCAAAGCGGACACAGGATACTCCTCCAAGAACTGGCTGGAATCATTCTCTGGCCATGCTCAGGGAATATCCTCTTTCCTGGTCACACTCAGGTAATGAGAAGTCCAGACGTTCTAATAAACAAGCCCTAGACCCTTGTTGAACTTAAATCTCCCTCGCCCCAGCTCAGTCCTGCCTTGGAGTGATAAATCAGCAGTAGGGACAAGAAAAGAGTCAACTTCTGGTCTTTTCTTTCCTCTACCTCTTCTGCTATGAGCGTCTGATGTTTGGGAACCTTACGAGGTGTCTGTGTGGGAGTGGGGAAGGCGGTGAAGAGTAGAGAGGTGGGGAGAGGAGAGCTAGTGGTAAAAGTCAGGACGGGTTTCCCTTGTCATATGCTGGCAATCTGGCCTTAATGGCCTCTGGGGGTGGTGGTGAATGTGACTATCCTTTAGTATACCATGAAGGACCCTCTCTGATATTCCTTCTGGGATCTTAGAGATGGGCAAAGCCTTAATCCACAGACTTCCTCTCACCTCCTCAGTGTTTACAACAGGTGTGCAGCTCCAGTATCTTCCAACTGAGGTCCTGTTGACTATGTTCTGCACACTGGGCTCTTCCCTCTAGCCCTTACTGTTGGCCTTTGGTGAAAGCACATCCACATGCCCTTTCAGTGGTCTTGTCATCCTGCCTCCTTAACCTGACAGTTGTCCTGTTCTGACCCAGGTGAGGAGTGAAGGGGGCAAAGCCAATCTCACAATCTCATAGCTGCATAAGTGGTTTTGCAACTTCTTAGTTCTGTTAAGTCTCCAGAAAGCAGACACACTATCGTCTTATTAGTCTCACAGCCCGTTTGTGCTGAGGTATCTCTTCACTTACTTTAAACGTCCTGGGGGGCTTTCTTATGGTCCCCGTTTAAAACAGAAGGAAATGAGAGTCTCTGAGAGGTTAAGCAGATGCCCAAGGTCACACCTGCTATAAACATGCATGTGCAAGTGTCTTTTCATATAATGACTTATTTTCCTCTGGATATATACCCAGCAGTGGGATTGCTGGATCTAATGGTAGTTCTACTTTTAGTTCTTTGAGGAATCTCCACATTGTTTTCCATAATTGTTTTACTAATTTACATTCCCACCAGTGGTGTCAAAGTGTTTCTTTTCACCACCTCCACGCCAACATCTGTCATTTTTTAATTTTTAAAAGCTGGCCATTCTTGGAGGAGTAAGGTGGTGTCTCATTGTGTTTTAATTTGCATTTCCCTGTTTATTAGGGATGTCGAGCATGTTTTTTCATATGTTTGTTGGCCACTTGTCTATCTTTTTTTGAGAATTGTCTATTCATGTCTTCTGCCTACTTCTTAATGAGATTATTTGTTTTTTCTTGCTGATTTGTTTGAGTTCTTTGTAGATTCTGGATATTGGTCCTTTGTAAGATGCGTAATTTGCAAAGATTTTTCTCCCACTCTGTGGATTGTCTGTTTACTCTGCTGATTATTTCTTTTGCTGTGCAGAAGCTTTTTAGTTTAATAGGTTTCATTTATTTATGTTTTTGTTGCATTTGCTTTTGGGATCTTAGTAGTGAATTCTTTGCCTACATCAACATCTAGAAGAATTTTTCCAGCGCTATCTTCCAGAATTTTTATGGTTTCAAGTTACATTTAAGTCTTTGCTCCATCTTGAGTTTATTATTATTATTGAGACAGAATCTCACTCTGTCGCCAGGCTGGAGTGCAGTGGCACGATGTCAGCTTACTACCACCTCCACCTCCTGGGTTCAAGCGATTCTTGTGCTCCAGCCTCCCTGAGAAGCGGCACAATCTCGGCTCACCGCAACCTCTGCCACCCAGTTCAAGCAATTCTCCTGCCTCAGCCTCCCAAGTAGCTGGGATTACAGATGCCTGCCAATGTGCCTGGCTAATTTTTGTATTTTTAGTAGAGACGGGGTTTCACCATCTTGGCCAGGCTAGTCTCGATCTTTTGGCCTCTTGACCTGCTCACCTCAGCCTCCCAAAGTGTTGGGATTACAGGCATGAGTGACCCCACCTGGCTAAGTTTATTTTTGTGGAAGGTGAGAGCTGAGAATCCAGTTTTATTATTCCACATGAATCATCACATTGATTTTTTTCCTCAACCTTTTCTGCTTAGTGATCAAACAGAGAAAAAGCCTGGGATTTGGTCCACATTGGTTTCTGGCTCATGGAGTTCTCTGATGTGCCAGGCTCCACATCTGTGCTAAGGTCAGTCTTAACTTTGCTTATAAGTACCTTTGTTTGGGGATCAAACTACTTGGCCTGGAATTAACTATATATAACCTTACACAAGAAATCTATTAATCTGTGTTCTTCATTTTGCATGTTTTGGCTCGTGAAATTAATTCACTGGATTACGATTAGCATTAAAAAAACAGATGAAAAAAACATTCATAGAATGGAATAGAAGATATAGAGTGTATTTAAGGCAAATTGTTCTGTATTACCTTGCATTCACCTGTGTGCATTTATTTGTGTGCATGTGTACTTGGTTCCTACATGAAGTATATACCGTACTGGAAGTCTCACTTAGTAAATTTAGGAATATGCTCCTTCTAGCATCTGTTTTGTTTTTTTCTTCTTTTTTTTTTTTGTATGGTTGCCACTCTGTAATTGAACCTGGTCCCATGGCTCCTTTTAGAAGGGCCTTCTCCTCCTCTTCCAAAAGGACTCCTCAGCCCCTGTCTGGAGGAAGGTGTCTGGCAATATAATCTGGGCAAGATACTCAAAGAGCCGAGTTTGGAGCAATTGCAACCCAGGCTGAATTCTGATGACCTCTTCTAAACTCCCAGGTCAATGCTCCTGGAGGCTTATGCATACAAACATAGGCACACTGACAACACCGTGAAGACACTCCAACCTCATGCAGAGGAAACCATGCCCTCATTGGCCTGGCAGTGGCACAGGGGCCCGGGCAAGCACAGCACAGAAGAGTCCTGGCATAACTGAGATAAAGTATCTCTGTTGTAAAAATAATTATTTTGGGCTCGGTTGTGTCCAGTGTGCAGCTGGTCAGCCTTCACCATGGACCCAGGAGAAGTGGATCATATGTTCAAGGCTTGGGGGTGGGACAGTTGAGCTGGGGCTGCGGGGGCTAAGGCTCTTTTCCACAGCGCTCAGCACTGGTGGACAGGTAAGCAGACAGGTTTGAAGATGCTGGCTCGGTTCACACATATGGTCACAGACAAAGCCTGGAAAATGATACGGTTTGGTGCTGAATTCCCACACTCACCAAGGACAGTGAATACCCTGCTCTGTCCCGTTGTACCCAAGCAGACTGTGCTTGAAAATCAGATGTATATTAGTAGGCCCTGTGCTCAGTAGGGACTGTTTAGAAAGGGAAGTTAATTTACCTGTCAATTAGTCAGTTAATAACACACAAAGTGTACTGTGTTTTATTAACCAAACAAAAATATGTTAAACACCTGCTAGGCACGAGGAGTACAATGGTAAAGAGTCTAGTGGAAATGTTTTATGATTAGTGCCAAGACCTGTGTATGTATTCATATGATGTCAAGCATTTAATATCTGATGAAGAATACTTTCTAGGACTACTTGGGATAGAAAATGGCCCCGCCACAGGCCCAAGCCCATCTCCCGCCCTGCAGGTGCTCCTGCTCCACTCTTGTGCACCTATCAGATGTAATGTCGTCGGGAAGGGGAGTCTCAGTTCCTCACCTTAACCGGCCTGCCTCCTATCCATGCAGAGACACGTGGGCAAAATTCCGAAAGCCACACCTCCCCACTCCCTTCTGCTAGGCTGCGAGGGACTCCACTCAAACCTGGTAACTACGCTGCCCCCTTCCCTCCAGATTCTAGAGATTACCTCTTCCTTTTTATGGACCAACTAAATGCAACCATCTCTAAGTAGCATTTGATGAGAAGAAACTAGTTATTTACGTAAACCGAAATAATTACTGCTGCAATGGAGAAACTGTATATAGCAGCCACAGATGAAGTCTGGCCTGAGGAGGTCAATGATCAGTTGCTGCCTTCGCCGTATGGTGGGTTATAAAATCTTCCCAAGACAAGTGAGGCACTGAGAAATTGAAGACTCAGATACAGCCCAGAGAACAGGGCCTCTCTGATCCATCTCCTCCATTAGGGCCTTGCCTCATAGCTCATAGATGGGCAGCTGGAGCCAGTTCTCTGTTTCCTGGACCCTCTAAAAGGGCCGAAGACTGGACAGATCCATTGTCCTGGGCACTCAGGAGGCAAGATTCTGTGTGTGCATGAGTGTATGAACACATGTGAGAGAGTGTGTGGGCACTGGGCACACCAAGCATGAGTGTAGGTCAGTGAACACATGCCAGTCTATGTGAGTGTATATATACGTGCACAGAGTGCGTGAGCATGTGCACACCAAACGTAAGTTTGTGTGAACGTGGCACCACGAGTCAATATGTGTTTGTGTGTGGGGTAAGTGAACATGTTGCAGCCTGAGTGTGCAAGTATGAGTGTGTACAACAGAGATGAATGTGTGTACATATTAGTGTTTACACGTGTCAGCTTAAGTATGTGAGGGTGTGTGAACATGTGTCAGTGTGAATATATGTGGACATGCACAGAGTGCAATTGAGTTGTATGTGTGCATGCTGAGGATGAGAGTGTTGTGAGTGCGTGTGGGGGGTAACATGGCTGGGCATGGGTGAGTGTGCACACCAAGTGTGAGTGGGTGTGTGCAGAGTGTTGTGTGTGTTCACAATGAGTGTGTGAAACAGACCTGCCGGGCCATGTTAGGAGAATTACACCACCTTCTTTTAATCAGTCTCAAATACCTGCCTCCATGGAGAACCTGCAAGAGCCAGGTTTGGCAAATGCAATGTTAATCAATTGTCTAATCACTGCAAGAATCACATCACCTTTTTTTAATCAATCTCAAATACCTGGCCTGGTGGGGAACCTGCAAGAGCCAGGTTCTGCTCTTCTTCAAGGCAATGATTACACAATTGATTATCATTGGCGAATGCAGTGATAATCAATTGTGTAATCACTGCCTTGAACAAGAGCAGAGCATTTGAGTATACGCTTTCCTCTCCCCCACTTCAGTTGGGTCCAATATGACAATCCTAAGGGAAGCTTGGGGGTCAAAGGCAGGTGGCTTACTTCATATATATTGCAGTATTTCAGGGCTGCGCTGCACATGTGATCGCCTGCCTGATGAGGTAAGTTGAGTTAAAACAGCGACAGACCACAGCTTCAAGTAAGCAAGGGGAATTGGATGTTTTATGTCCTCTGGCGCCATCTTCAGCAGAGAAATATATAGGTCACTTTTACTTGTCTGGTCTTTGTCGTGAAATATGTACTGAAACTTGTGAAGGAGCAGTCCTATGTTAGGATAGAGTAAAAGAGGAAAAGACAAAAAAATCCTGGGCTTTTCAGGAGCTTTGGTTGATCCTCTGCTATTGAAGCCATCTCAAGACCACATTCCTGCTTTGGAGGCTGACTATTGGAGGCACTGGCCTCAGAGCGTTCCGCAGGGGCCCTACCTTTCTTGCTCCCTGAAGGAATGTGCACATTGCTTGGATGAGTGCTTTTTGATTGTTTTTTAATCCAGTTGTCTTTGCTGCAGTCTTCGTTGAGGGCTGGGAATGCTAAAAGTCAGATGGTTCATGTGCACCCTGTCCGTCCAACTCACCTGCTCCTCTACTTCTGCAGGTTACTCCAGTGCCCACCAATACGACAGAGTTCCCGTGTGCCGTCACTCACATTCTATCCTTTAGCCGCATCCTTAACCTCTTTTTGCCACACCGTAAGCATTTTTTTTTCCCTGAGATGGAGTCTCACTCTGTCTCTCAGGCTAGAGTGCAGTAGTCTCAGCTCACTGCAACCTCCACCTCCTGGGTTCAAGCGTCTCCTGCCTCAGCCTCCTGAGTAGCTGGGACTACAGGCTTGCACCACCATACCCAGCTAATTTTTTCTATTTTAGTAGAGACGGGATTTCCCCATGTTGGCCAAGCTGGTCTGGAACTCCTGACCTCAGTTGATCCACCTGCCTTGGCCTCCCAAAATGCTGGGATTATAGGTATGAGCCACCACGCCCAGCCAGCATTGGGGTATTTTATCGAAGGTGGAGGTCATGAATGTTGAGAGAGCCTCAGCAGATGGGGACTTGCCAGAGGTGGTCTCTGCCATCAAGGAGACTCTGAAGATAGTGTTCAGGACACCAGTCAACATCGCTATGACAGGGGACTCTGGCAATAGCATGTCCACCTTCATCAGTGCACTTCAAAACACAGGGCATGAGGGGAAGGCCTCACCTCCTACTGGGCTGGTAAAAGCTACCCAAAGATGTGCCTCCTATTTCTCTTCCCACTTGCCAAATGTGGTACTGTGGGACCTGCCTGGCACAGGGTCTGCCACCAAAACTCTGGAGAACTACCTGATGGAAATGTAGTTCAGCCAGTATGACTTCATCATGGTTGCATCTGCACAATTCAGCATGAATCATGTTGATGCTTGCCAAAACCATTGAGGACATGGGAAAGAAGTTCTACATTGTCTGGACCAAGCTGGACATGGATCTCAGCACAGGTGCCTCTCAGAAGTGCAGCTACTGTAAATCAGAGAAAATGACCCGGAAGATCTCCAGAGGGAGCAGGTATGTGAACCCCCCCATATTTATGGCCTCCAGCCTTGAACCTTTATTGCATGACTTCCCAAAGCTTAGAGACACATTGCAAAAGACTAATCCAAATTAGGTGCCATGGCCCCCTTCAAAACCTGTCCCACACCTGTGAGATGATTATGAATGACAAAGCAACCTCCCTGAAGAAGAAACCAACCATACAGTCTTTCCAGGATGCCTTTGGCATCTGGGGTGCAGATGATTTTGTGAAGTGTCTGACGGTCTTTTAATTTTTCTTTGGTGTGGATGGTCACTCTCTCTGGCAGGTGGCACAGAGAATGGGCAGGATATTCACAGACCACATGAACATCATGAAGTCCTGTGATGCACAGGGTCTCTGCAGAAGAGATGGGAAATGGATGTGCATGACTTGCAGAGTTATGAAGGCATTTCTTAGCCTTTTAAGTTACATCCCATTATTACTTCAGATGAATGAAATATAGACACTTACTAGAGATAATTTCTGAGAACACCAAGACTATCTTAAGAGACATCCTGAAAGACCATATCAACCCACAATGACAGCCAACTTGAAAATGTCCCGCAGGCTCTTTCTTGGGTGGCACTAAGGATTGCAAGTCCTATTCTCAGTGGGGTACTCTTTTCTCACTCTAAATCAGAGAGATTTACATTTCCTTCTATTACTTTGTGTCATAAATTTCTTGAAATAAGAAGTCAGGTTGCTTGAATCTCAAGATGGCGAGTATCAGTAATAACAGACTTCTGGGCTTACAAACATACAACTGAAATCTACAACAAACCTCTAAAACAGAAAAAAATAGTAACCATGTTAAAGAGTTCTAAGTTCTTGTTTTATCCAGGGCGTGAGTAAAGATTTTGATTAAGTTTAAACTTTGGTTTATAAGTAATGCCTAATATCTTAAATTTATAACTAATGAAGGATAGAAACTGTGCAAATACCTTGCAAGTCACAAGAAAAACAATAGTATAACAAAAATACACGCAATCCAAAGGAAGTCATCAGAAAAAATATAGCGCAAAATAAAATGTTACATATAAATTGAAAATATCAATAATTATATTCAGTGTTGTTAGACTAAATGTTTTAGTTAAGAGTAAAATGATCATCAGGCTGGATTTTAAAATTCTAACAGTATATATGTATGTATATATATAATGATTGTTATTATTATTTTGAGATGGAGTCTTCTCTGTCACCAGGCTGGAGTGCAGTGGTGTGATCTTGGCTCACGGCAGCCTCCGCCTCCTGGGTTCAAATGATTCTCTTGCCTCGGCCTCCTGAGTAGCTGGGACTATAGGCGCGTGCCACCATGCCCAGCTAATTTTTGTATTTTCAGTAGAGATGGGGTTTCACCATGTTGGCTAGGATGGTCTTGATACCTTGACCTCATGATCCACATGTCTCGGCCTCCCAAAGTGCTGTGATTACAGGCGTGAGCCACTGTGCCCGGCCACCATGTATATTTTATGAGTGACATACCAAATAAGGATATAGAAACTATGCAAGAAAATATATCCGTCAAGTCCCAGGTCAAAGAAAGCAATCGTAAGCCAAATATACAGTAAACAATGTTTCAGAGGAATGCCTGTATAGATGGCAAAAGTATTCATTAAAAACCAAGAAATACATCCAATAGTCAGGCTGGTTTTAAACTCTAGTTTTTGGAGCGGAATGAGAGTTTTCTTTGCTGCTGACAGGTCCTATTTCTTTCATTTAAGAAAATATCTGCTTTATTGAGATGCTATTCACATAGGTAATTTTTAAAAATCTGTATGGTGGTAAAAGAGAGGTGTGCTTACAAGTTAAACATTACTTAAAGATTTTATGCATGATTATGTGAGTTCTATTTCCTAATGATAAGAAATTGTAAAAAAAAATTTCCTCAAAGGAGGTCTTCATATGCTGATATAGAACAATTACCAACATGTGAAGGAAAAAGGAGGATGTTAGACATTATTTAGGAAATGCTTCCATGTCTGTAAAATAGAGAAATAGCTTGTGCTTACTTGCTCATGTATACACCTAATCGTTCTGCCAGGATATGATGGTCATTTCTCAGGGTTAAGGGGTGGATAAATATGGAATGGGAAGACATATTACGCTCTTTTGCCCAGGCTGGAGTGCAGTGGTGCCATTATATAATAGCTTACTTGAGCCTCAAACTCCTGGGCTCAAGGTATCTTCCTGGCGCAGCCTCCTGAGTAACTAGGACCACAGGCACACACTTATGACACCTGGCTGATTTTTAAATTTTCTGTGGAGATAAGGTCTCGCTATGTTGCCCAGACTGGTCTCGATTATTCTGGTTTCCACCCCCTGTACTGAGAGTGAGCCATAAGTTCCCTGCCTGGCTGTGCCTGAGGTCAGCTCCCAGACCCAGGATGACTGCAAGGCAGAGATGGATGAAGGGTTCTGGTACAGAGATATCTGAGTATTACTGAGCTGGCATACATTAGCTTTCTATTTTAATATGCATTTTCGAATTTGAAAAACAAAATTCATCTCTACTTTTAACTGACAGATGTTTGGAAATGTTACTTTTGGTTTCAATAAAGTCATACAGGTAAAAAAAAAAAAAACCATCCTACTTGGACTGAAAAAGAGGGATAGGTCAAATTTCAGGGCAGGAATTGACATGCTAGTTGGGCAGGAACAAAGAGATAAAGGGAAGCCTGTGCTTTTGGTTGAAGTCCCTGCATATGGCCCTGGAACAGCAACCTGGTGGTCTCATTACCACCCTCCTACCATTGGTCTTGAAGGGAAGATGGAGCAGGTGCAAAGTCAGATCATGGCAGACAATGGGGTAGGGTGTTGCATGCATTTCATCTTCTTCCCCCTTATCTGTCCTAGACATGATTGGTATGCCTGGGCAAAGAATCATGGACCCATGTTCATCAAAATGTTCTGAATGTAGCATAAATAAGAACATCAGCAGTGATCTCATGAGGACAGGGACTCTTTTGATCAGCCGTGGTCCCTTAATGCATGATGGCAGGCCAGGTGTGGGGCAAACATCCAACTTTATAATAGACAAAATTTTTGTATATGATTGAATTTTCTGTTTTGTTCCTTTGAGAAGGTGGTATATAAAACTCAAGTTTGGAGATTTGAATATAAAAGGCCATTGAATCATTTGTATATTTCTGAATCTTGCTTGATTCAATCCCTTGCTACTCCCAGCACTTTGTTCATCCATGTCTTCACAAAAAGGAAAGAATGAGGAACAGCTTTGTTACTCTTCCCTCCCTGTAAACACTCTGATGGTATTTACAAGCAGGAAGATAACCCAGTAAGTTCTCATCTAAGAATGTTTTTAGTAGGCTTTTGCATCGCTTATTGTAGATGAATCTGGAATTTGTGAAGTACAGGGCATGACTTGGAGAGCTGAACTTAGTCATGTAGGTTTCCTACCTGTGCAACTAATGGAATGTAAAACCTAAGAAGCTCTAAATTTAAATGGCTTCCTAGGGCTAACATGTATGGCATGTACATGATACATACAGTAACATTAATCTCTTACTCAGATGCAAAGTACATTACAGTGCAAAAAATAGATTTTTTTGGAAGTACATCTGATCTTTTGGGTCTTTTCAAAGATGGTTGCTGTTTCTCTGCTTGCTTTTTGCTCATATTCTTCACTAATTAATAAAATTCTGTTTTAAGTAACCTGTATAATTTCCATAAATCTCCTTGCTTTGACAATTTGAGCTCCATGGTAGTGTAATGACTTTAAATCAGAACTGTGCCATTCAATTGGCTTTTGGTGTACTTCTGATATTATTATAAATTCTTAGGCTCAGCTTCTCATTATTATCTTATATTATGTTTTTAAAAATCTTAGTTCTTAAAGATTTCTTTTTCTTATCTTTTCCTGCTACATTTGATTCCTTAGAGCAATCATTTGTTCTGATTAAATTATTAACAGAATTATTTTTTCTACCTAAGTTGCATAGGGGATGGACATTCTTTCCATCTGGCTCACCTTATTCAAAATACTAAAACTATAATCAAAACCCATTTTAGATATTGATTTCTTATTTGAGCTGTTTGTCCACTTCTTATTTCATGAAATTAGAAAGTTATTCACACATTCTCGTTAAGAGCAGTGGTGCCAGTGATACAGTGTGGTATAAGGCTGGAGACTGGTACCCAGAGCATGGGATAAGCTAGAGAGAGCTCGAAGGACATAATTTAAAGCCATATTCTCCAGAGAATGACAAAGGCCAAGTCTCCACTGAGTCTTCAGTTCTGGAAACCAATCTCAACAAGAATGTACCCTTTTTCATTCTCAACTCTAGGAACAAGCACAAGAATCAAACTACTATTTCTATTTCAGATTAGTTTGTCTATATCTTATTTCCTGGAGAAGTGTTTTAAGAGTGTATATTGTTGAATTTCTAATAGAATGGAAAATGATATTGAGTTTCTTTATTGTATTTTTAGGCAACATTCTCAAATGAATTATAGTAACCTTTACTCATATCTTTTATTATTTTATTTTTTTCTACTAGCTTTGGGTTTAGATCATTATTCTTCTTTTAGTTCCTTAAGACATAAAGTTTATTGTTTAACTGAAATCTTTTATCCTTTTAAAATGTAGCTATTTAAAGCTATAAATTTCCCTCAGTACTGCTTTTACAGCATCCTACTGGTTTTTGCTTATTGTGTTTTCATTTGTCCTAAGATATTTTCTAATTTTTCTTATTTAACCCGTTGGTCATTTAAAAGTGTGTTGTTTAATGTCCCCATATTTGTGAATTTTCCAGTTTTTCTTCTGATATTTTTAGTTTTATTCCACAGTAATTGGAAAAGACACTGCATAATTTCAATCTTTTAAAATTTATTAACACTTGTTTTGTGGCCTAATGTAGGGTCTCTCTTGAAGAATGTTCCATATTCACTTAAGAAAAAACCGTATATTCGAATGGAACGTTGCTGAGTGGAGTGTTCTGTGTCTGCCAGGTCCGATTGGTCTGTAGCATTGTTCAAGACTGGTGATTCTATCCAGTATTGAGAGAAGGGTATTTGCATCTCCTCCTATTTGAACTGTAGGAAATACCAATATACATTAAATGTATTAAGCAAGTTCTACAATGGTTCTACTGTACAACTATTTGTTATCTCCAGTTTTATCAATGCTTGCTTAATCTGTTTTGGAGATATGATATTTGGTACATATGTTTATAATTATTATATCTTAGTAGAACTGATGCTTTTATTTACATGTAGTATCCTGCTTTGTCTCTTATAACAGTTTTTAATTTAAATGTAACCTAGAGTCTATTTTGTCTGATACTAGTATAACCATTCCTGCTCTCTTTCAGTTAGTATTTGTGTGGAATATCTCTTTCTACCCTTTCACTTGCACTTTCAAACTATGGTATCCTGAGATCTATAGTGAATCTGTAAAGTATCTATAAAGCCAGCATATAATTGTATCACATCTCCCCAACCCCATTCTACCAATATCAGCTTTTTGATTGGAGAGAATCAACCATTTACATTTAAAGCAGTTACTGATGAAGTGGAACTTCTGTCATTCTGTTGTTTTCTCTTTGTCTTACAGCTTTTTTGTCTCTCAGTTCCTCATTACTACTTTCCTTTGTTTTTAGTTCAGTTTTTGCAGTGACACATTTTGCTTTCCTTTTCATTTTCTTTTGTGTACATTTTGTAGATATTTTCTTTGTGGTTACCATGGGGATTGCATACAATGGCACAAAGTCATAACAGTCTATTTTGAATTAATACCAACTTAACTTCAATTGCGTACAGCACTTTACTTTTTTACAACTTTACCTTCCCTCTTTGCTACATCATTTATGTCAAAAATCAATCTTTATATATGTTGTATGCCTATTAACATGGATTTATAATTATTTTTATGAATTTGCCTTTTAAATTCTGTAAAAAATAAAGTGTTGTTACAAGCCCAAATTATGTAAAAATATCAGTATTTATAATGTCCATGTATTTGCCTTTACCAGAGATCTTTATGTTTTCCTATGCGTTCAAGTTACTGTCTACTGTCATTTTATTTCAACTTTGAACTTAACACTGATTGTGTAGTGCAGGGCTACTAGTAATGTAGTCCCTTAGCGTGTTTACCTGGGGGTGCATTTGGTTTTGCCTAATTTTAATAGGACAGTTTTGCCAAATACAGGGTTCTCAGTTGACAAGTATTTTTCTTTTTCTTTTAGCACCTTAAGTATATCATCTCTGTGCCTTCTGGCCTGCAACCTTTCTGCTGAGAAACTCACTGATAATCTTATTAAGGATTGTTTGTATATGATGCGTAGAGACTCATCATATACATTTCTCTTGCAGCTTTTAAGATTCTATTTGTCTTTTAACAGTTTTATTACAATTTATCTCAGTATAGGTCTTTTTGGCTTTATCTTGTGGTTCATAGAACTTCTTTGTATGTCTTTCCTCAAACTTGTGAAGCTTTCAGCTATTATTTTTTTAAATAAATTATCCACCCCTTTCTTCTCTTTCTGGGAGTCCCATAATGTTTTAAATTAGTAAAAACACAATAATTTTGAATATGACTTTTTCTTGATGGGAATTTACTTTGTTGCTTTTTTCCTGTTTTTCAGAGTTTCTATAAAGTTATTTAAACCATCCATAGTATTCTTTCTATGAATAAACAAAGATTTGGAGGTTCTTAGTTTACCATTTTGCTGATATGTGCTATGAACACAGGTAGGACCAAGACCTATAGCCTGGCTCCTAGCCAGCATTGCTTTGAGTTATACTTTACAAAATTCTTCTACTTGGCACAGAGTTCCTAGTATACCTTTACTAATGAGGTAAACGAAATTCAACATGCACAATAATTTTTCTCAAACTTAGATTTATTTTCTAATTAAAAATAAATAATTTGGCAGTCTAAAGATGAATAGAAGCACAGTGCAATAGTCTCATTTTTTTTCTTTATACTAAGAAAGAATTTGTTTTATTCATAATAATTATGTGGTAACCTAGTAAGGAGTTGAATTATTAAAATCATTGAAATGATTAATTTTTTCTGTTGGCCACCAGAGAAGTGACTGAAATGGTTTCTCTTGCTGACTTAGAAATTTAGTAGGCATGTGGGAAGTGATCAGATTAGGAAAAAGACAAACTTACCAAAAAAGTGACAAGGAGGGATGGTAAGATAGCCTTAAGGTCAGCATATCAGGTCTGATTTTCCAAGATGGTAGACCCTTTAAGGAACCTTCATCTTTTCACCACCTTTAGTTTGAGTTCAGTTAGGAATGATGTAGGGGTTCTTTCTTCAGGTTTTATTGACTTGAGTAACCTGGTTACCACAGTGCCAGTAATCCTAGTACTGTGCCCCCAAAGTGCTAGGGTTAAAGGTGTGAGCCACTGCACTCGGCCGACTGCAGTTTCTTAATACCTCTTCCTCTTAAAGAACAGTTTCTCCAGATGTTAATTAGGAGATACTTGATTTTTAAAAGTTAAAACATTTTTTAACTTCAAAAATGTAAAAATCTCAAGAGATTTTAAAATTATAAATTATAAATTTCTAAGAGCATTGACTATCATGGGGGAATATTTCAGGAAATAATATTTTAAAAGTATATATATGACCAAATTTTCTAAGTTAAATCTGTGATTTAAAAAATAAAATGTATCAAAGTTCTATTCTCTCTAAGGGTGATTTTTAAAAATTCCGTGTATTTGTGTAGTCTCTATGTTAACTGCGATGTTGGTAACATTTTTGTTCAATATCTAACAATTGGAGTAGTGTTTCTTCCATGACTTCTATGCACCAACCTTTAAAATGCTGCTGCAGTTTATTTATTTATTTATTTATTTTTCAAAGACAAGGTCTCACTATGTTTCCCAGGCTGGTCTCGAACTCCTGGGTCCAAGCAATCCACCTGCCTTGGCCTCCCAAAGTGCTAGGATTAAAGGTGTGAGTCACTGCATCAGGCCTGCTGCAGTTTATTAACCCCTCTTCCTCCTCCCTATACACACAGTAGGTATATGTATATTTTTTTCAATCAGAAACAACGGTTTATTGCTGCTCCTGAGTCTGTGATTTAGGTGGCTTCACCTAGGTAGTTTTCTACATGGTGGGAACTATGACTGCAGTCACCTGAGGGCTCAACCGGTTTGAAATGTCCAAGATGGATCACAGGAGATTCAACTGTTTTGGAATGTCTGCAATGGTGGGAGTTGGTCCGTGCTATAGGCTGGAATTTTATGTGGAGCTGTCATTTAGAGCACTTTGGTTCTCCCTCATGTAGCCTCTCCAAGTGGCTCTCTCAGAGTTCCTTCAAAGTATCATAGTTTCAGGACAATCATACCTCTTCTTTGGGAGCTGGATACTGGGAGTGCAAAATTAGAAGCTATCAGATCTTTTTAAGGCTTAGGACAGGAAGTAGCACAAAATTATTTCTACAGCATTCTACATGGAAACAAGTCACAGGGTACGGTCAGATTCAAGAGGAGGGGACTAAATGAGGGGAACACCAGAAGGAGTTGTTCATTAGTGTCATCAACGTGAGAGAGTACCACCAGCTCTCAGCTTTGTCTCTTTCTAAATGGGCATGTTTGTTCTGGTTATCCTGTCTCTGTTCATTGAATGTTGGGTGTGGAGGCAGATAATGGTCCATCTGAAACTTATGTACAAATAATGATGACATTCTGGACTTTGAGTCTTAGGCCAAGATAATGAAAATTTTGAATACATCCCTTAAAGAGGGGGTGAGGATGTTTTGCATGCTAAAGGAAAGACATGAATATTTGTAAAGATCCAGAAAAGTAGACTGTGCAGATTGAATTATTTTTAAAAATTTAATATTTTTTCCTACCAGAATCCTGAAATAAGAGTTATTAACTATTGCTGCATAAAAACTACCACAAACTAGAGACTTAATAAAATACATGTTTACTATCTTACAGATTTTGTGGATGAGAAGCCCAGGTGCAATTGAGCTGAGTCTTTTGATTCAATGTCTCTCATGGGCTGTGATGAGGTTGCCAGCCAGGGATGTGGTCTCATCTGAATGTTCAAGTGGAAAAGGATCTGCTTCCAAACCCACTCATGTTATTGGCAGAATTCACTTTTTCAAGAGTTTTTTTCCTTGTTGATGTGAGTTGGAGCTATCCTCAGTTCCTTCCCATGTGGCACTTATTTTCCATAGTGTAGCTCTCAGCATAACAGAATATGTCATCAAAATTAGCAAGGAAGAGGAAGTCCTAGTAAGACACAGGATATAATCTTATGTAATGTAGTCACAGAGTGACACCCCATCACCTATGCCATAGTCTGTTGGTTAGAAGCAGACCACAGTTCCTGTCCACATTCAAGGAGATTGTACAAGGGGTGAATATCAAGGAGGAATAGTTGGGAACTATGTTAGAGTCTGTCTGCCACACCAGGCTCCTCATTGAGGTACAATTAGACTTTTTACATCATACATTTCAGACCTGGCCATATGACTGATTTCAGCCAATGGATTGTGTTGAAAGTGATATGTACTGCTTTGATGGAGATTTAAGAATTGCCATCTGATCTACCACCTTCTCCTTTATTCTCTTCCCAAGAAATTTCTTAAATATTCATTAGCCTGAATTTTTGAGCTGACCTACTCTAGGTATGTAAACGAGGTAAGAAATTAAGTCTATTGACTTATCACTGAGATTAGAGGAAGGCTTTTAACTGCAGTATAATTTATCTAAAGTTGACTGGCCCTGATAAACCAAGAGATATCAGGAGCATCCTGGGTTTAGCAACATTGGAGAACAACTACAGCCCTAGACTAGGAGGGACACAGGAAATTGCATCTTACAAAGAGGGATGTAAGGAATGAACACACCAGCCTCACTTGCCATCTGACACTAGTGCTGCCCATTGGCAGGGAGGAGAAGAAGATTAAAAATAAGACCTTAGAAAATGCTAACCTTTCAGGGGCAGATGAAGGAATAAAGAAGAACTTATGGGGGAGTTGAGAAGAAATAGCAGGAAAAGAAAACAGCAGAGACATAGAATAGAATGATAATGAAATGAAGAAGTGACCACACTGAGAGATTCTTCTTACGGTTGCACTAATTTAGGGTTCATGTCTATCAAATTTCTATGTGTGTACAGAATTTCATATGTGCTTTAGAAAGAGAGACAGCTGTGAAATTGGCACAGAACAGAGCATGGGGATGTAATACAATGAGATGACTAGTGAATATGAAGTAAAGCTGCAGAAAGAAGTTTTAGACCACTGTTTAAACAAGCTTGCTTCTGAAGAAGAGTAAAAAGAAAGTTTCTAAAAGAAGGGAGCTCAAGAAGGTGCTTGTTTTAACAAATAACATTGTTGAAATTTTTGCAAGTTCAATAGAAATGTTCTATTCAAGGCTGATGATGTAGGAGAAAAAATGGATTTGTAAATAAAATAAGGTCCATAACCATATGGGATAAAATATAATGATTACCTTTGGATAATTTTGGGACGGGAGAGCAAAATAAAATGATGAGATTTGCAAACAGATAATTTTGTATGTTAGAAGTAAAGAAGTTGATGAATTTCATGCCTGGACACCTATATTTGCTGCATGAAGAAAAATTAGGCCATCTGCTGCATGAGGAAGAAATAATACCTAAGGGCAGGCCTGCAAGTGGGCTGCTGGAGGTGAGTTGAGACAAAGATCATTGATATTGAGAAGAATGATACGGTTTCAGAAACGCTTTTGACATCGATATTAGTCATGCTAGTAGCATTAATAATATCTAACATTACTGAGTGCTGACACTGCTGTCAGGTACTGTGGAAAGAGATGAACATTCATTATTTAATTATTTAATTTTGGCTTCTTAATGTTCATAGAATAAATATCCCATTTTACGAATGAAGAAATAGAGATTCAGACACATGGCATAATTTACCCAAAATCATGAAGATAGAAATTAGAGCAACCAGCTTTGAAGATCTGTCTGACTCAAGAGCTAAGCCTTTAAGTGCCAAACCATCCTTCTTTCCAGCTTTGGCATTTGGCTTTCCTTCAGTGATGCTGGACCTACTGGGTCAGTTGATAAACTTGCCCAGTAATGTGATGACATCATTGGAAGGTTGGTAGATGGCTGACAAAGTGAAACCTAAGATACAGAGCTAGGTTGCCTGAGCTGGTGCAGGAAGTTTTTTTCATGAGGCTGGAAGATGTCTATCTTGGAAATAACTAATGGAAGAGAGGAGAATGCAGACCTTTTTCTCCCTTTCTTTATGGTACATGGAAGACAGACACAATACCAGTGTCCATTTTCAGGGGAAGCCACAAGAAATGGTGTGTCCTATAGGAAAACCTAGATTCAAGGTCAAGTAAGAAGTTAATGTTTTCCAGTAGCAGAATTTCTGCCCTAAATCTGGCAGAAACCCAAGGTATCAACCCAAACTTAAATGTATGAGTTTCTTTTGGCTTCTCTGTTCCAGGTTGAATCTTAGTGAAGCATTGTTTTCCTTTCTCTGCAATGTTCAGTCCTAGGGTGTAATTGTAGGGTGGTCAAAACCTCAGTTCCTTTTGGTCCTGGTGAGATTTAATCTGAATCTCTTTATCTCCAACAGTAAGAGACTGTTCTTCTGGCAGCTAACCCTTGTTACCATGCTGACAGTAGATACATTCTAGATGGATTCTTGGACTATTATCCTCTTTAAAACTATGATGCTGGAGAGAGATCCAAGATGGCTGATCACTAGCAGCTCAGGAATGCAGCTCCCAGTAAAAGCACAGAGAGCCAGTGGATGCCACACTTACCGATAAATTTTTGCTGCCCACGGACCAGGATGTTCCCAGCGGAGGAGCCCCACAGGTTGCCAGCACGACCCTTTCTGCTGGCGCGGCTTTTTTGCCGGCGCCCCGGCTCGGCAGCTCTTGGTGCGGAGTAAACGGGACTGAGTCTCCTTTTGGATGATGTTTGGCGCTCTGGGAAGTCAGAGCAGTCCATCCAGCTGATTGAAAAAGGGACTGAGAAGCCAGACTGGAGACCCCCGGGCAGAAAAGCACCACAAATTTCAACGCTGCTGTCTTAGCTAGCATTGCGAGTCGCACAGTGAAAATTACATAGATTCCGGAGCTGGGAATCAACAAGCTGGACGTCCACTCCGAGACCTAATTTGAAAGTGGGTAATTACAAAGACGACAGATGGATAAAACCATAAAGATGCCAAGAAGCCACCGTAAAAAAACTGAGAACACTCAAAATCAGAAAGTCTCTCCTTCTACAGAGGACGCTAGTTCCTCATCAGTAA
>CAUYQU010036171.1:0-15486 GCA_963574635.1 Cheracebus regulus
GAGTTCGTGTCCTTTGTAGGGACATGGATGAACCTGGAAACCATCATTCTCAGCAAACTGACACAAGAACAGAAAATCAAACACCGCATGTTCTCACTCATAGGTGGGTGTTGAACAATGAGAACACATGGACACAGGGAGGAGAGCAGCACACACTGGGGTTTGTCGGGGGAAATAGGGAGAGACAGCAGGGGGTGGGGAGTTGGGGAGAGAGAGCATGGGGAGAAAAGCCAGATATAAGTGATGGGGAGGAAGGCAGCAAATCACACTGCCATGTGTGAACCTATGCAACAATCTTGCATGTTCTTCACATGTACCCCAAAACCTAAAATGCAATAAAAATAAATAAATAAAATAAATAAGAATCGAAGATGATGGATTAGGATCTCAGCAGGAAGGTAAGAAGCATGGATTCAAACACAGAGGGAAAAAATAATAGCTCTTTGAAATAAAATGAAAGACACTAAAAATAAGTGCAAAAGGCATTAAGTTCCATAGAGAAGTATAGGAAGTTGGCAGAAACAGCACGTTCACTGATTACCTCACCTATAATAATTAAGATTGAAAAAGTAACTTTATAGGATCACATCACAATTTAAATATAAGCATATTTGGCCAGGCACATGCCTGTAATCCCAGCACTTTGGGAGGCTGAGACAGGTGGGTCACTTGAGCCTAGGAGTTGGAGACCAGCCTGGGCAACATGGCAAAACCCTGTCACTAGAAAAAAAAATAGCCAGGTGTGGTGGTGTGCACCTGTAGTCCCAGCTACTCAGGAGGCTGAGATGGGACAATCCCCTGAGCCTGAGGAGTCGAGGATGCAGTGAGCCAAGATCATGCCACTGCACTCCAGCCTGGGTGATAGAAGTGCGATTCTGTGGAAGGAAGGAAGGGAGGGAGGGAGGGAGGGAGGAAAGAAAGAGAGAAAGAGGGAGGGAGGCAGGGAAAAAGAAAGAAAGAGAGGGAGGGAGGGAGAGAGGGAGGGAAGGAAAGGAAGGAAGAAAGGAAGGAAGGAAGGAAGGAAGAAAGGAAGGAAGGAAGGAAGAAAGAAACAAAGAAAGAAAGAAAGAGAAGAAAGAAAGAAACAAAGAAAAAGAAAGAAAGGAAGAGAGGGAGGGAGGGAAGGAGGGAGGGAGAGAAAGGAAAATAAAAAGAAAAAAATCCAACAATCATTTTTTATTTTTTTAAAAAAGAAACTGAACTAAATAGAAATAGAAAGATACTTTAATATAGTAAAATGGTCTATTGTGTCCCCAAAGCCCACAACATGTGTTATGGGACAAATTAGAAGTACTGGCATTACAGTCAGGAACAAGTAGGTCATTGTCATCAGTATTCTTTAACATGGACTTAAGGTACTAGCCAATACAATCACAAAAATGCAGATAATTGAATATTTGGAAAACCCAAAAGAATTAATGACAAAACTACCAAAAATAGCAAAATAATTCAATACATTACTGTAAAACAAAATCATTATCTGGAAATCACTATGGTTTATATATAAAAATAACTAGTATAAAATATAAACTGTGGGAGGGTTTTATTTTCAATACCCTTTCCCAAAATAAAATATGTAGTAATAAACTTGACAAGAAGTGGTCAAGACCTATAAAAAGAAAATTTGAACACACTACTCAAAGACACCAAAGAACACTTGATGTCAAATGCTAAAACAAACTATGTTCTTGTATGGGATGAATCAACTGAAATCTCCTTCAATAGAAGACTAAATTTTTAAATATTATGATATATGCATGCAATGGCATGTTATTTAAAGGAAAAAGAGTGAGAAAATTTGTATATACCTCTATAGAAAGACTTATATCTAAGTCTTAAAACAGCAAGGTGGAAAGAATTGAATATGGTATGTTTGTACATACCTCTATAGAAAGACTTATACCTAAGTCTTAAAAAATAGCAAGGTGGAAAGAAGTGAATATGGTATGATACTTTTGTGTTTTTTAAAAGGGGTCATATACACCTACTATGTAATCATGAAAATTTAAAATAAATTTAAAATAAGTACATAAAAATAAATAAATGAGTCAACAAAACTATATGTACATATTTGCTTAAATTTGCATAAAAGTAACTGGAAGGATTATAAAAATCAATTTAAGTAGTTGTGGTGGAGAAAGCACTGGACATATGGGATATGAAGAGATTTTTGCACTCAGTACTATTTTTAGCCATGTAACCACATTATCTATTCAAAATAAAATTGTAACATAAAATTTTTTGCACATTCATTTTTTTCAAAAGAAAAAATCTCATGAAACTTTTCTTTCAGTTACTTTGGAGTACATTTCTCAAATATCTTTTTGAAAAATATACCAAATAGTAGCAATACGCAGTAGCAATTTTCAAAGCTACGCATTGTATTCTATGGCAGGGGTCCCCAACTCCTGGGCCATGGACTAGTACTGGTCCTTGGCCTGTTAGAAACTGAGCTTCACAGTAGGAGGTGAGCAGCGGACAGGTGAGCAAGCATTACTGCTTGAGCTCCACGTCCTGTCAGATCAGCAGTGGCATTAGATTCTCATAGGAGTGCAAACCCTATTGTGAACTGCACATGTAAGCTCCTTATGAAAATCTAATGCCTGATGATCTGAGATGGAACAGTTTCATCCTAAAACCATCACCCCTTCCACCCTCACGCCACCATTCCTATCTATGGAAAAACTGTCTTCCATGAAACCGGACCCTGGTACCAAAAAAGCTTGAGGACTGCTGTTCTATGGAAACTTTACTGATTTTTTTTAATGGCTGCGGCATCAATTATTCCTGTCTTGAATTTTTATAGGCTAATATTATTATGGTTTTTCTAAATGAGACATAAATATTCCCCTGTCTGTGTATTACAGCAAATTCATGATCTTTTTTTTAAATTTTATAATCATTCTTAAAAGTGGACTCTTGGCCATGCCAATGGATGCTCACACAACTTGCATTACACCAGTGGTGGTCTTCTAGTCAGCCCTGAGTCTACCTTAGAAAACTTAACTTTTACAAGAGGATATCAATCCTACTCCCAATTCAACTGCCTGTTAAAGCATATGGGTCCCTATTTAATTGGCAGTACTGACTAGCAGCACTCCAGGTAGTTGTCAGTAAATACAATTTTGAACTCATACTGTTGGATACATATCAAAATCTTGGCCAAGATAAAGAATACTTAAGGAAGATTATTTGAAGGATAGAGTGGACACTTGCTATTTTTGGCAGCTAAACATCTAAATATCCATCCTATATTGGGAGAATCCCAAGATATGGGGAAGCAGAACCTTGCTTCCCTCTGCAAACACCAAGTAAAGAACAAATATTCACTCTCCTCATTTGCTAGAAGCTAGACATATACAAGTAATCAAGGCTCGATCAGTTGGATCGAGGCTTGATCAACTGGAACTTTGTTTTTTGCTTTGTTTCTTTCTGGCTCCTAGCAGGAAACGTAATTGGGACTTCGTATCATGTGATTTTCCTTAGTGGTGGCAGTAGAAGGAAGAATCAACAGAACAGGAGTGAGTCTATCCACAACCATACAATAAGTGTCCTTTTCAGATTATTTTTATGATAGGATCTTTTCTCAGCCTTTCCTCCCTTGATTACCACCCATTTTTCAAGGCTTGTCCTGCAAATTTTTATGAACTATTCTGTGTGATATCTTTCCAAAAAAAAATCTCTTGTTGCTTCTAATTTAGACAGCATTGGTTTTATTTGAAATCAAGAATACTGAATAATGAAAATGTTGTTTCATGGATTAAATTAGGTAAATTTAACTGCCTTAATGTTCCTAGATCATATCATGCAGATGTCATAAAATTGTCTTTAGTCAGGTAAACTTTCACATGATACCATAATGGTATGTTGTGATACAGCTCTAACATTCTCATTATTTTGTTTATATTTTCAAAACAACATGTTATTCTATGTGAACGTTGGGACCAATATTTGTATAGGCAAAGTACCATGAAGATTTGAATTTCCATAAGGAATTAGTTGGGTTTACATTATATATGTAAATAGATATGTATTATTGATAGTGTGTTTCTATTATGTTTAATACTACTATTTATCATTGTTGTTATTTTTTCCAGAAACCCATATGTTGAAATAAAGAAGACAATCCCCACTCTACTTGCTATTTTTGGCAGCTCAACATCCAGATACCCTTCCTATATTGGGAAAATCCCAAGATTGCATTGTTCTTTATTTGTGGTTGTGGAGCTAGATACAGTGAAATGACAAACAGTAGAAATGTTGAGAAAATTGACAAGAGAATAATTGAACTTATGTATACTGGTATCTATGCTGAACAATAATACAACTAGAAGGGTGCTGATACTTTGAAAGAAGATTGAACTTAAAGAACTCAAAGTGTCAATATGTGCCAAAAGAGCATAATGTGTAGAGATGTGTAAGAACTAATATGATTTTTTTTAAGTTTGTAAAAAGTAAAATTTGAAGACTAAAATTTCCAATCTGGGCAGTTCAAATTTCAAGTATGGCCACAGGGCACGTATTTTGATCTGGAGGGCAGATGAACATCATTGAAGTTGAGAATGTTTGAATGGGTCTTTGAAACTGAAGTTTCTAGGATTACAACAAGACTTGGAATACAGAGAAGACTCTGAGCCCAGTGCCAAAATCATGAGTTGTATGTGAGGAGGAAAATCAGGACTGTAAGAACCACTTTCTTTTCCTCTTCAGTGTTCCTGCCTTGGCCCATGAAATGAAGCCTCTAGCCTCTCAGAAGTATTGGGGAATAAGATTCTGTCATTTCACCACCTCTCCTTAATGTTTTTCTGGAAATATGATAGAAGACTTATATCCTATGGTACCTACTTCTCTTCTGAATATGATTAGTGTATTGCACACATATAGCATAGAAACTATTTGGCTCTCTACTTCAGAATAACCTGCCCAGTGTATGTTCTTTTCTCTGATCCTGTCTTATCACTGATCAGCCTATTGAGCCTTGCCCTGCCACTCTTGAAGTGAAAGTCCTGACCAACTGACTCTCAAAGTATCAATAAGAAAGAATATCCTGGAAGGACAAGAGTGGAGAAAAGTATACCAGGCAGAAGATATTGCGGTTACAAAAGTACAAATGAATAAGAAAATGGGTTGTATGTGGAATCCCAAATAGAATATGCATTTAGGAAAGTGTCAAGAGATGTTAGTAGAATGATGGGGACATTATCTACTATGCTAAAAATGTTAGACTTTATCTTGATAGAAGAAAAGTCTTATAGATTTTTAGCTATACATCAACAACCCATTTTCTCTCCTTCTATTCATGAGTTTGCTACTACTACTCAAGGTACTGCCAAAAGCTGTATATCCCAAGAGTAAATATGAGTAAGTTTTAAAAAAAATAACAATGTTGAATGTAACGCAAACAACTCAAGAAAAAAAAAATGAAGAAACCACTAATGAAATAGAAATGCTTTAAAAAAGATGACTTCAACACAAAGATAAAAAGAATACATGAGATTCAATTATAATACAAACATAACTTTTTAGAATTAAGCATGATTATCTGATTCCAAAATTCCATAGCTAAATTGAAATGAAGTATTATGACTACTTAAAATCAAATTAGAAGCTTAAGTGAAAGAAACAGATCAAAGCAAAAATACAAAGAGATGGACTTCTGCTGCTATCCACAAAAATAAAACTGCTCTGGGACTTATCCTTCTGCTATAAACAACTATTTTAAAAAAGGACAAAATATATAAAACAGCTAATTTCAAAGAGTAGACAACAGACAGTGCAGAATCATGATTCCTAAGGAAGCAAACAAGGAAATCCCTAGAGGCATCCCTGTGCTGCAGGGAGTAGAGCCAAAACAGAGTTCAGCAGTGCCACTGAGTTGGAGGCAGAGATTGGAATTCAAGTAAACTAAGAAGAATAGAAGTTATGAGATAATACTATATAGGAAGAAACTGCACAAAGAGCTCTAGAAACTTATATAGGATCTATATTGAGTTTCTGGCTGAATACTAATTTGTGCTCCCAGAGTGTGAAATTCCACAATGACAGGTAAAAACAACTGCCAAGAAAAGAACAATTTCCAGGTAACTGCACATTGAATGATTTCCAAGTTCACTTAGAACTGGGAACTTTTCAAGTTCCTGTCAACCAGATTAAAGAAATCTTGTTGAAAATACGAGGTATTCAGTAGAGATGCTGGATGGATATGCCTTAGTACTAAGGCTAAACTAGCCCTAGAGTAAAGGCTACTCATTACTAATCCTATAAATATTTAAAAATAAGTCCTCCAACATCAAGCTACTCCCCAAAAAATCTAACTGCCTTCTGGAACAAAGTCCAACACATTTTCTTAGAACCACAACAAAACCTATTACTCAAAACATAAAATTCACAATGTCAGACAGTCAATTAAAAATTACTAGAGTTGTGGTTCTGTTATAGCAAGATTAGCTTCCTGAAGCTTATCTCTCCCACTGATTACGATGTTTTAAAACTAGACAAAATATCAAAAAAACAAAAATCTGTTAACAATGATAAAGTGAACAGAAGTAATTAGGCTGTAATTAGGGTAATGCAAATCAAATCCACAATGAGATTTTACCTCACACTCACTAGGATGACTATTACAAGAAAATAAAAATGAAAGTAAGTGTTTGTGAGGACATGAAGAAACTGGAATTCTTCTGTTCTCTTGTGAAAATGAAAAATGGTGGTAACTGCTATAAAAAATAGTATACTGGGTCCTCAAAAATTTTAAAATAGAACTAACATATGATCCAGCAATTTCCACCTCTGGGTATATATCCAAAAGGATTAAAAGCAGGATCTTGAAGAGACATTTGCACACTCACGTTCATAGGAGCACTATTCACAATATCAAAGATGTAGAAGCAATCCAAGTGTCTATCAGCTGATGAACTGATAAACAAAATGTGGCACATACATACAAAAGAATATTATTTAGCTTTAAAAAGGAATGAAATTCTGACACTTGAAACAACATGGATGAAATGTGAAGGCATTCATCCAAGTGGAATAATCCGGTCACAAAAGAAGGCAAATACTGCATGATTTCACTTATATGAGGTAGCTAGAGTAGTCAAATTCCTAGCAAAAGCAGAATGGTGGTTGCCAGGGGTTTGGGGAGGGGAAAATGGAAAGTTATTGCTTAATGGGTATAGAGTTTTGCAAGATGAAAAGGCTCTGGTGTTGGCTGGGTGTGGTGGCTCACGCCTGTAATCCTAGTAACTTGGGAGGCCGAGGCGAGTGGATCACCTGAAGTCAGGAGTCTGAGAACAGCCTGGCCAACATGGTGAAACCCCGTCTCTACTAAAAATGCAAAAAATTAGCTGGGTGTGGTGATAGGTACCTGTAATCTCAGCTACTCAGGAGGCTGAGGCAGGAGAATTGCTTGAATCTGGGAGGCAGAGGTTGCAGTGAGCCGAGATTGGCGCTATTGCACTCCAGTGTGGGCAAGAAGAGCAAAACTTCATCTCAAAAAAAAAGGAAAAGGAAAAGAAAGTCTCTGATGACTGGTTGTACAACAATGTGAGCATACTTAATACCACTGAACTGTACACTTAGAAATGGTTAAAATGATAAATTTTATGTAATACATTTTTTACCACAATTAACAATTTTCTACTTTTAACTAATTTTTTAGAAGCAGGCTGACTGTAAGAAATGATTCAAACTGGGACAAGCAACCTGCAATAGGGTGAGCTTCCTGTTTACAATCCAAAATAAATCCCATCTTTCTGACCAGAGATATAAGGAACAGAAACCCCTCTAGGCCAGAAAGTTTGAGGAGACTTCAGAAAGGTAGAGCTGAAGAAAGGGATTCTGGGCTTACTTTTGAGGATGTGTGTAGATGGAAGAGAACCAAAGGCAACATACCGAAGGCTTTGGAAAGTGATCTAAGATTTAAAATATCACCTATATGGTTCATATTCAAGACTGACTAAATCAGCACATCAAAATCTTTGATAACTGAACTTGGATTGGAACTATGGTCCACAGGAGTTGTACAGGGCCACACATACAGGAGAACAATATTTGGATTACCCAAATTTCTCATCAAAAATCACGAAAGCCAGGAGAGAGTAGAATCACATAAAGTGATGAAACAAAATTATTGTTAACTCAAAATTCTATAGCCAACAAAAATATCCTTCAGGATTGAAGGTCGCGTAAAGACATTCTGAGATGAAGAAAAAGTAAAATAATTTTTCACTAGCAGATCTTCTAAAAGAAGTTCTTCTGGCTGAAGGGAAATGATTCCAGCAGGAAATCTGGATTTCAGGAATAAAGGATAAATAATAAAATGACAAATATCTGAAAAAATATAAAAGACATCTACATTTTACATGAAATTGTACAATACTAAGTAGACTATAAAAAATTAGATATGTATACTGTGATCCAAAGAACAACGACTAAAATATTAACAAAACAAATTTAATGAAAAAGTCAACAGATGAATTAAAATAAAAACTAAAAAATATTTAAATAATCGAAAAGATGATAGGGAAAGGGAATGGAAGAACAAAAAAGAGGAAGCAACTTGAAAACACGTAATAAGATGGTAAGCCTAAATCCAAAAATATCAATAGTTGTATCAAACACAAATAGTATAAACATACCATTTAAAAGATGCAGATCATCATATTATATTGGAAAATACAAGACCCAGCTATATACTGTTGAAAATAAATCCACCTTAAATATCAACATGTAGATAGATTAAAAGTAAAAAGGGTAGAAAAAGATGTACAATGCTAATACTAATCAAAAAGTAGAGTGGCTATTTAATGTCATACAAAGTAGACTTCAAAATATGAAATATTAGCAAGAACAAAAAGGGCCAAATATAATGATAAAAGCCTCAATTCATTAAGGCATAACAATCCTAAATGTGTGTGTACCAACAACAGAGCTTCAAGACATATGAAGCAAAAACTGACAAAACCCAAAGGAAAAATAAACAAATCCAAAATCATAATTGAATATTTCAACAGTCCTCTTAACAATCAATAGAAAAAGTAGAGAGAAAAAAACTATATAGAAGACCTAAACAATATTATCAATTAACTTACCGTAAATGAAATTTTCAAAACTCTATTCAACACAGATACACATTCCTTTCAAAAGTGCAAATGGAATATTTGCCAATATAGATCATATTCGGAATCAGAAAACAAACCTTTGAAAAATTAAGAGAATTAGAATCATACAAAATATTATCTCTAACCATAACAATATTAACCCAGAGGTCAATAATCGAAAGATAAATAGGAAATTCCTAAATATTTATAAATTAAACAACACATATCTAAATAATTATGTAAAAAAGAGTCACAAGGGAAGTTATAAAATATTTTGAGTTAAAGTGAAACGTGTCAGCATATCAAAATTTGTGGGATCCAGCTAAGAAGTGCTTGGAGAGAAATTTAAATGTCTTAAATCAATGGCATTAGCATAAACATTAAAAACTATAAATCAAAGAAGAGCAAATAAAGCCAACAAAACAGAAGAAAAAAAATAGGCCTTCAAACAAACAGGATAATGTGACTTATAACTAGAGGCAAATCATATAAACAGGCACAAAAATAACAGAGATAATTGAACTGTAGACATGAATGTTAAAACAGCTATTATAAATTACTCAAATATTTAAAGAAAAACATCAATACAATGAGAAAAGCAAACATATAAAAAAGAACAAAATATAATTTATAGAGATTGAAGATATAATAATAATGATGAATTCACTGGAAAGAATTAAGTGCAGATCAGATAATGGAAAATAAATGACCAATAAACTTGAAAATATATTTACAGAAATTATCCAGAAATAAAGCTCAAAAAGAAAAATATTTTAAAATAATGTAATAATCTGTGAGACAATGTCACGCAGTCTAAAATACATGTAATTAAAGTCCAAGGAAGAGAGATGAAAATAAAAATAAATTAAGTTTTTGAGTGTAGTGCTTCATTCCAATAATCCCAACACTTTGGAAAGCTGAGGGAGGAGGATCGCTTGAGTCCACAAGACTGAGACCAGCCTGGACAACATGGCAAGACCTCATCTCTACAGAAAATGAAAAAAATAGCTGGGAACGTTGATGCATGCTGATGCATGCCAGTGGTCCCAGCTACACAGGAGGCTGAGGCAAGAGATCCCTTGAGCCCAAAAGTTCAAGATTGCAATGAGCTAGGATCATGCCACTGCACTCCAGCCTTTCAGCCTGGGCAACAGAGAAGACTTTGGGGAAAAAAATAAGGAAATATGGCCAAAATTTTTCTTGATGAAAAACATAAACTCACAGTATCCGGAAGCTCAATGAACCCTAAGCAGAATAAACACACAAAAAAAACCACTGAGTATATCATAATCAAATTGTTGAAAACCAGTGATACAGAGGGGAAAACAAAACAAAACAAAAAAAACCTTAAGCTGGGTGCAGTGGTTCATGCCTCTAATTTCAGCACTTTGGGAGGCTGAGGAGAGAGGATTGCTAGAGCACAGAAGTTCAAGACCAGCTGTGGAATATAGTAAGACCTTGTCTCTACCATAAATAAACAAAAACTTGCATGCATGGTGGCACATGCCTGTGTTCCTGGCTGCTTGGAAGGTTGAGATAGGAATATTGTTTAAGCCCAGGAGATAGAGGCTGCAGTGAGCTGCAATTGCACCACTGCACTCCAGCCTGGAAAACAGGGTAAGAACCTCTCTCAAAAAAAAGTAATTAATAATAATACTAATGAAACCTTAAAAGCATCCATAAAAACGATACATTGCTTACAGAGGTACTATCATAAGGAACAGAAAATTCTTGTTAGAAATTATGCAAGCTAGAAAACAATAGTATTAACATAAACTGAAATGACAACCATGTAAAAACCCCATCCAACGGTCACCAACATCAAAGACCAACAGTAGATAGATCCACAAAGATGAGGAAAAACCGGCACAAAAATGCTGAAAATTCCAAAAACCATAATGTCTCTTCTCTTCCAAAGGATCACAACTACTTGCCAGCAAGGAAACAAAACTGGACAGAGCATGAGTTTGACAAACTGACATAAGTAGGCTTCAGAAAGTGGGTAATAACAATCTCCTCTGAGCTAAAGGAGTATGTTCTAACCCAATGCAAGGAAGCTAAGAACCTTGATAAAAGGTTACAGGAACTGCTAACTAGAATAACCACTTTAGAGAAGAATGTAAATGACCTGATGGAGCTTAAAAATACAGCATGAGAACTTTGCAAAGCATATGCAAGTATCAGTAGCCGAACTGATCAAATGAATAAAGGATATCAGAGATTGAAGATCAACTTAATAAAATAAAGTGTGAAGACAGATTATTAAAAAAAAAAAAAAAAAGACTGAAAAGGAATGAACAATGCCTCCAAGAAATACGGGACTATGTGAAAAGACCAAACCTACATTTGATTGGTGTGCCTGAAAGCGACAGGGAGAATGAAACCAAGTTGGAAAACACACTTCAGAATATTATCCAGGAGAACTTCCCCAACCTAGCAAGACAGGCCAACATTCAAATTCAGGAAATATAGAGAACACCACAAAGATAATCTTTGAGAAGAGCAACTCCAAGACATAATTGTCAGATTCACCAAGGTTGAAATGAAAGAAAAAATGCTAAAGGCAGCCAGAGAGAAAGGTCGGGATACCCACAAAGGGAAGCCCATCAAACTCACAGTGGATCTCTCGGCAGAAACTCTACAAGTCAGAAGAGAGTGGGATCAAATATTCAACATTCTTAAAGAAAAGAATTTTCGTCCCAGAATTCCATATCTAGCCAAATTAAGCTTCATAAGTGAAGGAGAAATAAAATCCTTTACAGACAAGCAAATGATGAGTGAGGGATTTTGTCACCACCAGGCCACCAGGCCTGCCTTACAAGAGTTCCTGAAGGAAGCACCAAATATGGAAAAAAAAAAAAAAACTGGTACCAGCCACTGCAAAACATACCAAAATGTAAAGGCCATTGACACTATAAAGAAACTGCATCAACTAATGGGTAAAATAGCCAGCTAGCACTGTAATGACAAGATCAAATTCACATGTAACAATATTAACCTTAAATGTAAACAGGTTAAATGCCCCAGTTAAAAGACACAGACTGGCAAATTGGATAATGAGTCAAGACCCATTGGTGTGCTGTATTCAGAAGACCCATTTCACGTGCAAAGACACATGCAGGCTCAAAATAAAGGGTATAGAAACATTTATTGAGCAAATGGAAAGCAAAAAAGAGCAGGGGTTGCAATCCTAGTGTCTGATATAACAGACTTTAAACCAACAAAAATCAAAAAAGACAAAGAAGGGCATTACATAATGTAAAGGGATCAATGCAACAAGAAGAAAACTATCCTAAATATATGTACATATGCACCCAATATGGGAGCACCCAGATTCATAATGCAAATTCTTAGAGATCTACAAAGAGACTTAGACTCCCAGACCACAATAGTGGGAAACTTTACCACCCGACTGTCAACATTAGACATATCAACAAGACAGAAAATTAACAAGGATATTCAGGACCTGAACTCAGCTCTGGACAAAGTGGACCTGTTAGACATCTACAGAACTCTCCACCCCAAATCTACAGAATATACATTCTTCTCAGCATCACATTACACTTATTCTAAAATTGACTACATAACTGGAAGTAAAACATTCTTCAGCAAATGCAAAAAATGGAAATCATAACAGTCTCTCAGATCACAGTGCAATCAAATCAGAATTCAGGATTAAGAAGCTCACTCAGAACCACACAACTACATGTAAACTGTTAAACCTGTTCCTGAATGACTGCTGGGCAAATGACAAAATGATGGCAAAAATAAGTAAGTTCTTCAAGACCAATGAGAACAAAGACACAACATACCCAAATCTCTGGGACACAGCTAAAGCAGTGTTTACAGGGAAATTTATAGCACTAAATGCCCACAGAAGAAAGCAGGAAAAATCTAAAATCAGCACCCTAACATCACAATTAAAAGAACTAGAGAAGCGCCAGGCACGGTGGCTCACACCTGTAATCCCAGCACTTTGGGGGCCAAGGTGGGCAAATCATGAGGTCAGGAGTTTGAGACCAGCCTGTGTCTACTAAAAATAAAAGAATTAGCCAGGCATTGTGGTGCATGCCTGTAATCCCAGCTACTCAGGAGGCTGAGGCAGAAGAAATTCTCAAACCTGGGAGGCAAAGGTTGCAGTGAGCTGAGATCACACCACTGCACTCCAGCCTAGGCAACAGAGTGAGCCTCTGTCTCAGGAAGAAAAAAAAAAAGCAAGAGCAAACAAATTCAAGAGCTAGCAGAAGACAAGAAATAAGATCACAGCAGAAGTGAAGGAGATAGAGAAACAAAAAACCTTTCAAAAATCAATGAATCCAGGAGCTGGTTTTTTGAAAAGATCAAGAAAATAGATAGACTACTAGCCAAACTAATAAAGAAGAAAAAAGAGAAGAATCAAATAGATGCAATTAAAAATGATAAAGGGGATATCACCACCAATCCCACAGAAAAACAAACTACCAGCAGAGAATACTATGAACAACTCTACACAAATAAACTAAAAAATCTAGAAGAAACTGATAAATTCCTGGATACATACACCCTCTCAAGACTATACCAGGAAGTCGAATCCATGAAAAGACCAATAACAAGTTCTGAAACTAGTAGGCAGTAATTAATAGCCTACCAACCAAAAAAAGCCCAGGACCAGAGGGATTCACAACCAAATTCTACCAGAGGAACAAAGAGAAACTAGTACGATTCCTTCTAAAAACTATTGCAAACAACAGAAAACAGAGACTGCTCCCTAACTCATTTTATGAGGCCAACATCATCCTGGCACCAAAACCTGGCATAAACACAACAGAAAAGAAAATTTCAGGTCAATATCCCTGATGAACATCAATGCAAAAATCCTCAATAAAATACTGGCAAATCAAATCCAGCAACACATTAAAAAGCTTATTCATCATGATCGAGTTGGCTTCATCCCTGGAATGCAAGGCTGGTTCAACATATGCAAATCAATAAATGTAATCCATCACACAAACAAAACCAACGACAAAAACCACATCATTATTTCAATAGATGCAGAGAAGACTTCAAAAGAATTTAACACCCCTTTCATGCTAAAACCTCTCAATAAACTAGGTATTGATGGAACATATAATAATAAGAGCAATTTATGACAAACTCATAGCTAATATCATACCGAATGTGCAAACACTAGAAGCATTCCCTTTGAAACCCAGCACAAGACAAGGATGTCTTCTCTCACCACTCCTATTCAACATAGTATTGGCAATTCTGGCCAAGTCAATCAGGCAAGAGAAAGAAATAAAGTATATTCAAATAGGAAGAGAGAAAGTCAAATTATCTCTGTTTGCAGATGACATAATTGTATATTTAGAAAACCCCATCATCTCAGCCCCAAAACTCCATAAGCTGATAAGCAACTTCAGCAAAGTCTCAGAATACAAAATCAATCTGCGAAAATCACAAGCATTCCTATACACCAATAATAGACAAACAGAGAGCCAAATCATGAGTGAACTCCCATTCACAATCCCTAGAAAGAGAATAAAATACCTAGGAATACCACCTACAAGGGATGTGAAGGACCTTTTCAAGGAGAACTACAAATCACTGCTCAAGGAAATAAGGGACGATACAAACAAATGGAAAAACATTCCATGCTCATGGATAGAATCAATATCATGAAAATGGCCATACTGCCCAAAGTAATTCATAGATTTAATGCTCTTCCCATCAAGCTACCATTGACTTTCTTCACAGAATTAGAAGAAAACTACTTTAAATTTCATATGGGACCAAAAAAGAACCCATATAGGCAAGACAATCCTAAGCAAAAAGAGCAAAGCTGGAGGCATCATGCCACCTGACTTCAAACTATACTAGAAGGCTACAGTAACCAAAAGAGAATGGTACTGGTACCACAACAGATATATCAGCCAATGGAACAGAACAGAGGCCTCAGAAATAACACCACACATCTACAACCATGTGATATGTGACAAACCTGACAAAAACCAGCAATGGGGAAAGGATTCCCTATTTAATAAATGGTGCTGGGAAACTGACTAGCCGGGTGCAGAAAGCTGAAATTGGACCCTTTCCTTACACCTTAAACAAACATCAACTCAAGATGGATTAAAGATTTAAACATAAGACCTAAAACCAAAAAACCCTAAAAGAAAACCTAGACAATACCATTCAGCACATAGGTATGGGCAGAGACTTCGTGATTAAAACACCAAAAGCAATGGCAACGAAAGCCAGAATTAACCAATAGGATCTAATTAAACTATAGAGCTCCTGCACAACAAAAGAAACTATCATCAGAGTGAACAGGCAACCTACAGAATGGGAGAAAATTTTTGCAATCTATCCATCTGACAAAGGGCTAATATCCAGAATCCACAAG
>CAUYQU010036172.1:0-26638 GCA_963574635.1 Cheracebus regulus
TTTCTGCTGAGAGATCTGCTGTGAGTCTGATGGGCTTCCCTTTGTGGGTAACCCGACCCTTCTCTCTGGCTGCCCTTAGCATTTTCTCCCTCATTTCAACCCTGGTGAATCTGACGATTATGTGCCTTGGGGTTGCTCTTCTTGAGGAATATCTTTGTGGTGTTCTCTGTATTTCCTGGGCTTGAATATTGGCCCGCCTTGCTAGGTTGGGGAAGTTTTCCTGGATAATATCCTGAAGAGTATTTTCCAGCTTGGATTCATTCTCTTCGTCACATTCAGGTACACCTATCAAACGTAGATACATATTTTTTGAAGTACGTTTGATATTTTGACATACGTTTATAATATATAATGATTATATCAGGGTAATTGACACATCCATGACCTGAAACCTGTATCTTTTATTTGTGCTGGGAACATTCATTCTTTTCTTCTAACTATTTTGAACTATACAATTAATTATTATTAATTATAATCTCTCTAATATAAAATATTAGAACTTATTCCTTCTATCTAACGGTATTTTTGTATCCATTAACAAACTTCTTGTCAGTCCCTACTCCTCTTTCCCTTCCCAGCCTTTGGTAACCCATCAGTCCACTCTTTTTTTTAATTTTTAAAACAACAGGGTGGGATATGTTTTATTAACAGAGCCGGCACTAGTATATGTAGTGCCTTTGTGTGAAATAGCAAAAGGTAGCCCCTCTGGTTGGATGCAGGAGACAAAGCCATCTAAGAAGTCCAGGGATGGAGTTCAGCTTTCTCTATCCTCCTAACTTAGACATCTTTGTGGAGTACATAAAATTTTGGATGAGAAAGCCTACTCAACTGTTCCTATTTTACAATACAACAACTTCAGCTTTAGAGGAGTGACTCAGCGCATTCTAGGTTATGCAGTATGGGGCATATATCTTGGCTTTTGATGATGGGATTTTATTCACTGGTATCATTGTTAAATCTATGGAGAAATGTCCTTAGCTAAACAATTCCTTGAATTTTTTGGTAAGATTTTGCCTCCTTCTTATTCACTATTTACCAACTCTCATATATTTATTCAGGCTTATCTCTTTCCTCATTGATTTAATAGCATGAAATCATTTTCTCAGTTACGACACTATTAACCATTATTGCAATTACTATTTGTTCATAGAACCTCATATAATTTTATCTTTTTAGTGGAAATTAGCTATAGCTGATAATTATTATAGTAATTTTAAATTGACTAGCTACTAGCATTTCATATAAATTTGTTTGCATTGAGACACAAGAAAAGCTCATATGTATGAAGTTTCCTATTTTTTGATAAAATTATTATTGCTAAAAAACCTCTTTCAATATACATGCATTTTCTTTTATTAGTCATAGATGGTTATTAGGTTCTAATGAGATTGCTTGATGATGCCATAACATAAAATGAAAAATCTGATCAAACATTGTATGTCTGGAACAATTTTTATATAATTTTATGATTTTAAAGCTGTCATGGAAAATCCCAGGGGAAATATCTTTGGGAATTGCAAAACAATTGTGTTTGAAATGAATTGTTTAGAGTTTGTTAGTCTATACTGGATTTTTGAATATAAATTGTAAATGGAATTTTCTTCTTCTTCTTGAGGTTGAGAGAAAGTAAATGAAAATCAGAAATTCATTTCTTGCTATATAAGTCCATGGTTTACCCATCTTGCCTTCTGAAAAATAGGTATAATTAGATCTCTTGCATAATTTACTCACTATTCTATAAAAAGCAGTGTATAGATTACTGAGAAACTAGAAATGATGGAAAAGACTCCCAATTAGAAAATGATTGATTAATTTGTTGCAGTTGATAAAATGTTATTGTCTATTTTCAGATTCTAGGACTATAAAGCAAATAACCTGTAGCATCTATTGCGAGTTAAAAACAATTAAAAACAAAGAGACTGTCAATTCTTTTGAGGCTCCTTTTTGGAGTAAGCCTATTTATTTATTTTTTCTGTTTTGTGTTTGTTTCTCAGCAACAATATTTCTCCTTGAAATATCACAGGAGATCTACTAAGTGAAAAAAAAAACCACTTTTGTGTTTGGGACGCACATTACTTTAGAGCTGTAGATCTCAAACTGTGGCTCTTCTTTCAGCTGTCAGTAGCATTAGCGTCACCTAGGATCTTGTTAGAGATGCCAGTCCTCGGGGCCCCATCCCAGAGCTGTTGGCAGAAACTGAGATAGGCCCAGGGATCTGTGTTTCAATAAATCCTTCCAGGGGATGATGATGCATGCGAAGGTTTGAGAACTACTGTTCTGAAGAAACTTAATACACCCAAATTAACTTGTGTTGCTATTAATTATTTGCAATATTTTAGTGTTGAGTAGAATTGCTAAATCACAGGATATGAACATATTCAACTTTACCAGGTAATCCTAAATAGTTTTAAAAATATTTGTTCCAATTTAGAGTTCTACCAGTAGTAAATAAAAGTCTTACGGTCTTACACCTAACTTTGTTAGACATTTAAGTTTTTACAAATCTGGTGGGTGTGAAATGGTATCAAGTTATGGTTTGAATTTGAATATACTTAACGGCCTTTAGCATCTTTTCATGTATTTATATGTTTGTTGGTCAGTTACATTTATTTACACTTAGGTGAATTGCTTATTTTTATCTTATCATTTCTCAGTTGTGTTTTCTTTTTTGATTCCCAGGAGTTTTAAGAATATTCTGGATACTAATCCTTTGTCATTTTGTGTTTCAAATATCTTTTCTGTGGTTATGATTTTTACTATCACTTTTCCTGTTGTACCACAGAGGAAAAGAAGCTCACAATTTTAATGTAGTGAAATATATTTGTCTTAATTTATAATTTTTGTTCCTATGATTCGTTTAAGAAATTACTCTTTGTGCAGAAAACAGAACTAGTCTGTTTTTTTTTCTAGAAGATCTTTAAGGTTTTGTCTTTAACATTTAAGTTTTATTATACATAAGTATTATATATGTATTTATATATAAAATTATCTATGCACATATTTTACTGAGGTTTAATTCATATATAATAAAATATACCCATTTAATGTGTATAGTTTGAGTTTTGACAAATATACACTCGTAACCACTACCACAAGCAAGATGTCGAATATTTGCATTACCTCAAAAAGCTCCCTTTACAGTCAGTTGCTCCCAAGTCACCTGGCCCCAACCAACCACTTAACTGTAGAATAACTAGAGATAGTTTTGTCTTTTCTAAGAATTTCATATAAATGGAACCTTACAGTAAGTATAGTTTTGCATCTGGCTTCTTTCACTGAGCATAATGTAATTGAGATTTATCCATGTTGTTGTAATTAGCAGTAGTTGTTTTTTTCTTATTTTCTCTTTGCTGAGTCTCATTCTACTGTGGGATAGGCCACAATTTGTGCATCTATTTACTTGTTAATAAACTGTTTCCAGTGGTTTTCAAACTATTTCAAAAAAAGTTGTCATGAATATTTGTATTCAAGTTGTTGTATGGACATATGTTTATCTATCTTGGAAAAATACCTAGGAATAATAAGTTAATATTTAACTTTATAAAAAACTACCAAAGTGTTTCAAAAGTAGTTGTCCTATTTTGTATTCCCACCTTCCCACCAGTCATGTATGAGAATTCTAGTTTCTTCACATTCTCTCTTGCACTTGATATTAGTAGTCATTAATTTTAGGCATTCGAATGTGTGTTTAGTAATACCTTGTTGTGGTTTCTGTTTGCATGAAATTGATTTTTGTGATATATGGGAGGAATTCAATTTTATTCTTTTTTTTATCTGATCAACCAATTGTCTCAGTACCATTCAGTGTATAATACATAATTTCCTCATCGATATGCAATGATAGTTCTATCATGTCCTGAGATGATTCTAAAACTATGTAAAAACTGCTCTGAAAATGGGCACTCTCCTTTTTTTTAGAGCTTGGAGTAAAATGTAAAGGTTTAACAGGCATATTTAATTTCATGCTTTGAGTTAATCAATTTTTAATAAGCTTCCTTTAGAAATTAGAATGCTTGTCAGTAAAGTCATTGCTTATTCAACCCTAAGTTATTCTCTTCTTGTTCAGTGTCTTATCTATTTTTTCTCTTTTAAGAAATTCTTAGCTTTAAGGTTTAAGATGTGTTTTTTAAAAATCCTGTATTTTATCTATAATTTTCAGTGATCTATACTTGATCTGTACTTCAGTTATCTGTTTAACAATATTGCTGGCAGTGAACGTTCTCTTCATTTTACTTTTAAGATTTATTCTTCCTCTGAGTCAAAGAGAAGTAGGTATCCAAGAGAGAGAATTTGAAAAACACATAAAAGTATGAAGGTGAAAATTAAAAATCATGTATAATCTTTCCTCCCAGACATAATCATAATTTGCATTTTTTGTTTCTATTTGTTTATCAAAATTATACATGTCAATGTTAAAGAAAAAATAATTTGGAATCATTTAGTGTTGAAAGTTAGTCTTTAGTACTTTCTCCTTCTCAGTTCTGTTCTTTAGTGTATTGTTTAACATCTTTAAGTATGTGGTTCATTCTAGAACCATTATTAAGACTTTTGTGTTTGACTCTACTGTTAAATTGTAAAATTAAAACCTAATAAAAAGTATTAACAGTATTGTGACTGTATATTTGGAAATTTTAATATAAATAAAATTATTTTAAGACCTTAGGGCCAATAGGGAAATTGTAGCTACAGTCACAATTGAGAAAATATGTTGTAAAATACATCAAGATTGCAGTATTAATTGAGCTGAGAACTATGTTTGGTCTATATCTGAGTCAAGGATGTTAAATTGTGCTAATGTTTAATTTTATATCACAAATTTTGTAGAAACCTTACAGTGCAGTAAATAGTGTAAATTGAATTAATTTGTTTTTATTTTTCCAAGACAAAATTTATACTTTCATCTTCAAAGTAGACGCTTCAAATTTATTTCCTAATATTTAAATTCCCTAGTTAAGAGTGGAGACAAGATTTAAAGTGTCTGATCTCTTAGGGTTTAAAAATACAAGCAATTATTGTGTGTGTTGGATTTATTACTTTTATAGATTAAAATCAATGGGATTTTTGCAATTAATAACAAAATTGCATATAATGGTCTTATGGTATTAATAGTCTTAGTAAGCTATCTGTAGCAGTTTTCAATTCTCAACATAATTGCATAGAGTAGTTTATGTTTTCCAAGGAAAAATCTCTAGACAAACCATGCCTCATTTTACTTCTATTTTGAGCTAATCCCCTGACTGAATCTTAGATCTATGAGTTATTCTTCTTTGGAGATTTGGGAGTTTGCAGAAGTATGGGGATAATAAAATCATGATTTGATAAGTTGCATACTGTTCAGGGATGGCAGGTTCTTCCTATACCAATATCAGTGTTTTATTGTTTCTGTATGTGTATGTTTGTGGGTGAGGTAGGGAAAAGGTGAAAATAACTTTCTGTCGTTTCATTTGGGTGTGCAAGTTTATCACTTGGGTGTGCAAGTTTATCACTTGGATTTAAGAATGTGTCATCTATCTAGAAATCAGTTGGGTGAAATTGAATCTGTCAAATGACGTGTAGTTATGTGACACAGATGGTCATTTCTCTCCTAACATGTCAATGTGTGCCTGAGAATGAAACCCAAAGACTCTTTTGTTTTTCCCAGTGTGAACTTCAGGCACAAGAGTTGTTCTTACTCAATTCATGGTAATCTCATTGCTATATTTTGGTTGTTTGACCCTCCAAATCTCATGTTGAAACTTAATCCCTAATATCAGAGGTGGGGCCTAATGGGAGGTGATTGCGTCATGGGTGCAGATTCTTCATGAGAGTCTTGGTGCCATCTTCGATGTAATGAGTTCTTGCTCTGTTAAGCTAGTTGTTAAAAAGAGCCTGGCACCCCCCTCCTCTCTGTTACCTCCTCTATCACCGTGTGATTTCTGCACAGACCTGCTCCCTTTCATTTTCCCTAGGAGTGGAAAAGCCTGATGCTTCCACTAGGTGCCCCGTCTTCCGGCCAGCAAAATTGTGACTGTTTTTCTTCATAAATTACCAAAATAGACAGTTTTTCTTTATAAATTACCCAGTCTCAGGTATTTCTTTATAGCAACACAAACTGAATTAAGACTCTTATCATTGCTTTACCTTTTATCTTCTATGTTTTTTCTCTTTTATCTTCTACCATGATTCTACCCCATATATAAGTATCCTCTTCATTGAATTTAACATATAACATACCAATCTTTTGTTCATATGTTCATTTAGGTATATGTCTGTAACAAACATGCTGCTTTATTTTGGGGTGTTTTCAGTTTATGTAAATGATGTTATACTCCAAAATACACTCCTAATATTTTCTCTCAGCATTAAAATATTTTATTATTAAATACTATTTGTTATGTTTCCATTATAAGTATTTATTACATTTTACTTACCCATTCATTTAGTGATCGAAACCTTGTAGGCCTCCAGCATCTTGATACGAGAAAAAACACTTTAACTATTATTTTCACATGTGGCTTGCTCTTTAAGGATAATTGTTGGGTTCTGGGATATTCTCACACTCAATATTTTCCCACCAGTAGTTCATGAGGCTTTCAGTAGTTGATGCTGTCTGACCTTTTAAATTTTGCCATTCTAATGTATGTAAAGTGACATCTCCTTTTAATTTGCATTTTTCTGATTACTAATAAGGTTAAACATCATACTCTTATACACCACTTAAGGTTTTCATTTTTGTAAATTGCCTATTCATAACCTTACTCATTTTACATATAGATTTCCATTTTTTTCTTGTTAATTTATAAGCATTCCTTTGACATTTTTGTACATATTACCTTGACTGTCTTAAATATTGTGAATGTCTTCCCTCAGTCTGTCATTCATATTTTGTTTATAACATGCTTCACTGAACATGAATCTTTCATGAAATTTGATTGCATTAAAATTAATTTTTCCCTGTATAGTATCTATTTTGACTATTTTAAAAACTGATTTCCTAAACTACCCACAAGGTCTCAAATATATTCTTTTGTATTTTTTTCTTTAGCTTTATAGTTTTGAGTATATTGTGTTTTTCTCCTTACATAGAGAATTTACTCCATAATGCATCCTATTCCTACTGATTTATGATGCCTCTTTATTACAAAACTACTATATATTTTTTTACTGGCTTAATAGTCTATTATTGCACCAATTAGTATGTATTGATCCATCTCTATCTATTTATATATCTATCCATCTAATCTATCAACTGTCTTTGGCTTTATAATATCTGCTAAAGCAAGTTATTCATTTTCTTTTTCTAAACTGTCCTGCTGACTTATTCTATGTTCTTAAAATTGTTGTAAAAGCCTATCAAATTGCAAATTTTACTAAATTTTTTTTGAAATGACATGATATAAATATATTAGTCTCAGTGACAATTGATGTCTTTTAACTATTTAATGGTTTCATCCCTGAACATAGTATAACTTTCTACTCAGTTTTAAAAATCTTCAGTAGAGTTACTATTTTTTCCTGTACATGTTAGGAAGACATTTTATTTATTTTTTAACTTTTATTTTAAGTTCAGGGGTACATGTGCAGGTTTGTTATATAGGTACACTTGTGTCATGGGGTTTGTTGTATATCATCACCCAGGTGTTAAGCCTAGCACCCATTAATTATTTTTCCTGATCCTCTTCCTTCTCCCACCCTCCAGCCTCCTAAAGGCCCCAGTGTATGTTGCTCCCCTCTATGTGTCCATGTTTACTCATCATTAAGCTCCAATTTATATGTGAGAACATGTGGCATTTGGTGTTCTGTTCCTGCATTAGTTTGCTGAAGATAATGGTTCCATCCATGTCCATGCAAGGACATGAACTCATTCTTTTTTATGACTGCATGGTATTCTGTGTTGTATATGTATCACATTTCTTTACTCAGTCTACCACAGATGGGCATTTAGGTTGATTCCATACCTTTGCTCTTGTGAATAGTGCTGCAATGAACATACACATGCATGTGTCATTATAATAGATGATGTATATTCTGTTGGGTATATACACCATAGTGGGTTTGGTAGGTCAAATGGTAGCTCTGTTTTTAAGTCTTTGAGGAATCACTACACTGAAGAAAGCACTTTATTTAGGGTGATTCCTAGATATTCATTTGATACTTTGCTGTGGCAGTGACTAGTATTTTGTTTTCTATTATAAAATTTAGTTAGTTGTATTGGTAAAGATGTATCTATGGATATTTTTGTGAATACTTATAAGCTTTTATAAACTTATTAGTAAAAGTATTAACTTTCTTCAATGTTCTCAATATAATCTAAAAATTACAATATCCCTTTCTTCAAAATCTTCATACTTCTAACCTATTTTCTTCATTTTGTGACATTAATCAAGTCTTCTAGTACTACACTGAGTAGTGGCAGTATTTCTGATATTGTGCTATGGATTATGTATTTGCTGCAGAATTTTGGATAGATATTTATCAAGTCAGGGAAGTCTTCTTTTGTTTCAGGGTTTCTCAGGTTTTGTTGTTATTGTTGTTTTGTTTTCTTATTTGTTTTTCTTTAATCCTGAAATATACTGAGATTTTTCAGATGCCTCCCTGCATCCATTGGAATGATCATGTATTTTTCCACTTTAGACCATTAATATGGGGCATTATGGTGATTAGATTTTCTGATGTTATAGTTGCTACATTGCTGGGATAAAACCTGTTTGTGATGCAGACATTTTAACATAGCATTAGAACAGTAAGCGTATATCTTATTTAGGATTTTGGGATCTATGTTCATGTATTGATCCTATAACGTCATTTTCTTATATCCAGATTTGGTTTGAGGTTAATATTTAGCTTTTTGATATAATCAGGATGCTTACACTCTTTTTCTACTTTCTAGAATTTTTTGAATAAGACAAAGATTATCATTGCCTTCATAGCGTCTGATAATGAGCCTAGGGTTGATTCATAGGGAAGTTATTGACAGCTTTATATCTATCACAATGTGATAGACACACACTATGGTAAATACTTAACAACCACCTTTCCAGGGTGTGTGTGTTGAGGATGGGGAGTAGGGGGAAAGTCCTGATTTAAGTGTTTTCCAGTTTTTGTAGTGTAAATATTGCTACTACACCCTATTTCAAGCTATCAATGTGAAGTTGCTGAATGTGAAGTCACAGAGATATGCACAGTCAACTCCTGTGACCTGGCACAGGTGGGCTTCAGTCAACCACCTATCTGTCAACACAAGGACTATGACAACCTCTAGAGAGGAATGGCAGCTCCTTCACTTTCACCTTCCTCATCTTTAGCACATTCCTTTTCTGGCCAGGTCTAATTCAGAAGAGGATTCTAGAAATCTTATTTCTGGTTTAGCAAGTTATTTTTGGCTTCATGGAGAACAAACTGCCATTATAGTATTTTTAATTTATTTTGTGGTTATTGCCCCATTCAACTTTACTATTTGGACATTTTAGGTGTTTTCAAACATATATTTTCATCTGGTTTCAAATTTGCTGGCATATAGTTTTCCACAGCATTTTAATATTTTTAATACTTATTATAATTATTTACTCACCTTAATGATAATATATACATTTTATATTAATAAATAATAAATAAAATTTATTTCATTCTTTTTCTTGATATGTCTTGCCAAAAGATTGCTGTTGTATTAAAACGCTTTTTAAAAATCATCTCTATTTTACTAATTTCTGTCCTTACCTTTATTTTCCTTCTTTTCTTTCATATCCATTACATTTTTCTTGTTTTGATTTTTGCTCCTTTAACCAGTTTATAATATCCTTTTTTGTTCATTATGATGTTTTTCTCCCAAAAGTTTGTGTTATCTGATAGCAATTTGTTTTCCCGACTTTATTTAGCATTACAGTTACTTGGTATATCTGATTTATTTCTTTTCACAGGATTCAGGACCACTACCCCCAAAATATGGCACCTTTGCCTTTGTGGAAACAACAGAAGCGGAAAGATTACTCTCATTTTCCTCTGGCCTTTTACCCTTGAAGCAGAACATAAAGAAGGATCTGACCTTCCTCTGAAGGAAACCTTCATTCCAGATGTACCCTCCCTATTTCCAAAGAACATCTTTATCTTTAAAGACACAGAGATGTCAAGAAGAATCTGAAGAACAGGCCTGCCAGATCCCCCAGTTTATTAATACTTGGACCATACTCTTTTGTTCTTCAATCATACTTTTGCACGATGTCTATAAAAATACACAGTTTTTCCTATTCCTTTGGGTATTTATTCCCAAAAGCTTCTGTGTCATGTAAAACTTACATTAAATAAATTTGTATGTTTTTTGCTTGTATGCTTTTCCTTGTGTCTTTTGTTATAAGGGTTTCAGCCATGCTCCTGGCAATGGGTGATAAAAGAAATCTTTTCTTCCTTTATTTTCTTTTAATAAGTATTCATTTACATTTATTATCAGTTTCAGTAAGTTTGGATTTATTTCTACAATTTCATTTGACAAATCTATCATTTGTTCAAACATAAGGATTTGAAGACCCTTCAACATACACTGCTTACTCCCAACTAATATATTCTTGTTATCAAATACTTCTATTTTGTTTTTCTAACCATGCAAATTAGATGACTCCATAATCATCATCACTATATCCTAGAGTAAATTTTTATCCACATTTACTATTTCTTTTTGTTCAGTATTCCTTCTTACATTTTAGACCTTTCTTCAGCAATTATTTCCCAACTTCCTGATGTACCTTTTTTCAAAAAACTTTAGTGAGTATATGTTTGTTGTTGTAAAGTTTTTGTCTAAATAATGTTTATTTGCCTTTTCTTCTTGAAAGTTAGTTTTGTGAAATTTACAATTATGGACTAATAGTTATTTTTTTCCAAAAACTTTGTGAAGATTTTATTACTCTGATTTCTGGCTTTCCTTGTTATCAGAGTGAAGTTGGCCACAGCTTTGTCTTTTCCCTTTGGCTCCTTTTAAGATTTTCTCTATGTCTTTGTTACACTTCAGTTGTGATTACTGTGTCTTTTTAATGTTTATTTTTATTCATGCTTTAGATTTATGGTTTTCCAAGCCAAAGTGTTACTGTCCTAAGGCAATCTTAAATGTTTAAATGTTCTTATCTATGTATTTTTTCCCCATTATTTCTGGAACTTCAATTAAAGTGTGTTAAGTCTTTTTATACCTTAACTCCTTTCTTCTTTTTTCTTATTGTGTTTCCTTTCAACTCCTGTACTGAATTCTGGGTTATTTCTTTAGATCATTCTTTTAGTTCATTAATCATCTCTTCAGGGGTGCCTAAACTGTTTAACCCATTCAATATATATTTAATTTTATCTGTTGTATTTCTGAAACTTCTCTTTCTTTTGTAAATGTTACTGACAATTTCTAATAGTAGATTCCCCTACTCTTTCATGTCTTCCATTTCTTTTTTCAATTCCTTAAAAATGTTATTTTTTTTTTAATTTGTGTTCTAAATATTTTAATTCTAGTCTTTGCATCCTTCAAAGATAGACTTTCATTTAAACTTCATATAATTATGTCAGTTTGTAACTTATTATTTCTATTTCTAGATAAAACTAAAGCTAGGAATGCTAGATAATTTACCCATGTCAATAATTTAACAACATGTGGGTTAGTATTTTAAGTCTGATTTGCTTGACCTCAGAAATGCTTTTGGTGTGATCATACTTGAGTCTTCCAGTCACGATTGATTGAGCAACTAATATATGTACCAGTAGGTCTTATCCTAGACTCTGAGTGTATTGAGTGTGGACATAATTGTATATTTAATACTACATCCCATGCATTTATTAAAAAGCATAGAGAATTAGAGAGACTTAATATTTACAAGGCCAATCATTGTCATAGAATCTTGTTACTGGATCCCCTATAATTACAGATTGAGTACATTTGTAGGATCAGTTAATATTTGGCTCATTAACCCCAGACTACCTCTGTAGTAGGATGTGAAGGCTACCTACACACAATTATGGAATATCTTTGGTGTCTTTATTTATATTTAGTTCCATCCTACTACTTTTAGGTTGTGGTGTTGGTTGTGTCTTTCTTTACCTTTATTTGGACTTTTATGGTAGTTCATTCACTAATGCTAATCTCTTTCATTTTGCTCCAGTCCATCCTGGGCATGACTATAGCATTATCCTCTCTAAATTGTAGCTTTGATTGTGTTGTATTTTTAGCGAGATAAGAAGATCAGCACCAAGACAAAAGTATGACGAATTGCAGGGTCTTTATTGCCGGCCACCACGGAGGACTGATGTCTCTCCAACCTGTGGGCCCGAGTTGAGGGTGAGCTGGGCTTTTATACCAAAAAAACACTTCTTCTAGGGGCTGGGGGATTTTCGGTGGGGGGAGCGGGGGGGACTGGGGATCTTTGCAAGCAGGCAGTTTGTACAGAAGCCAAGGTCAGCAGTTAGAGACAGTGAAAACTCCCAATATCAGTAAGCAAGCTGTTTGTTCAGAAGCCAAGGCCAGCAGCTAGAGACAAGGGGGTTTCTTCTCAGGGTCCTTGTGACCCTGAGCAGCAAGTTCTTGAATTCCATTGAAATGAGGCTGGTGTCTGCACCTGGCGTTGGCCTGATTAATCGTAGTGCCTTATCACGTAGCCTGTGAGCCTGCACGTAGCCTGTGAGCCTGAGAAGCTATTACATTTTAGCCTGGCTGAAGCCATTTTTCTTGCCACATCACAATTGTAAAGCTCCTTGACTCAAAAACTTTCAGTATTATCCCTCTATTGCTTATATTACACTGTCTAAAATCTTGACATTGACATTCATACCAGTCTTCAGTATGGTTCCAATTTCCTACTTCAAGCTTATTTCTCTCTACCCCATACATAATGACAACAGCTAACACTTATTATGCACTTTCCCTTAGAAGCTTGGTATGCATCATGTCACTTAATATTTGCAACAAATCTAGAGATACGTACAATTATCCTTGTTTTGCACCTGAGGACCCTAAGGCTTAGAAGTTTGCATAAGTTCACACAACTAATAAGTGGTCAGAGTGAAATTTGAATACAGACAGTCTCACTCCAGAGCTGATGCTATAAATTACCCACTGAACATTGCTTACTTACATCCTATTCCCTAACCTGACACCAAAAGGGATAATTCATTGTGTCCCAAACTCACATTACACTTTTTTTGCTTATATTTTATCTTTTGCAATGCTTCGCGAGTCACATGACGAAACCTAACACACACCCAGTTTTAATTTTATTTCTTACAAATCTTCCCTCGTTTTTCAACCCTTAAAATACTACATTTTCCTCTTGCTGTCACAGAAACATTTATTTCAGTGATCTTTCCATATGCCTTGCCTCCCTGGTTATGGCTCAGGGATCTGTGTTTTGAGGGTAGATAATGACTTTAATTCTTTCAGCAGTTAGCATGAAAGAGATGGATGTTAACTCCATTTTATGGAGTATTACTCCATTTGATGGATATATTACTCCATTTTTGCACTGCTATAAAGATACTACCTGAGACTGAGTAATTTATAAAGAATGCAGTTTAATTGACTCACAGTTCTGCATGGCTGAGGAGGCCTCAGGAAACTTAGAATCATAGATAGCATAAGGCAAAGGGGTAGCAGGCAACTTCTTCAAAATAAGCAGGAGAGATAGAGAGGATGCAGGAAAAACTGCCACTTTTAAACGATCAAATCTCATGAAACTATCATGAAAACAGCAAAGGGGAAACCGCCTCCATGATCCAATCACCTCCCACCAGGCCTTCCCTCCACATGTGGGGATTACATATTCCAGAAGAGATTTGGGTGGGGACCCAGAGCCAAACCTTATCACTGGGGATTTGAATTAGCAGAAAGAAATTTGGATGCTGCTTTTGCCACTTCGTAGGTAGATGATTTTGAGAAAGCTGCTGTGAATGCTCTCTACGTTTCTGTTGCAGGATTTGTCCTTAGTTCAGCTAAAGATGGAGCTCCCGTCTGGCCCACGGCCACAAAAATTTAGGCTCTCAGAGGCTTAAAGGGTGAGTAAAGCAGGGTTTTATTGGGTGAAAGGGGAGAACGGAAACAAGGAGTGCCTCTGCGAATGCTTCCCACCTGGCAGTTTGAATCCCAGGTTCCGCACAGAAAGAAGCAGGGCCAGGGCACGAACTTCCTGAGGCTCCACCTCAGCGCACAGGTTCCTTGGAATTTCTCCAGGGACCCCCTCCCACCTGGCTGACAAATTTCCTCACAGATGAAATGAAGAGGCTGAGCTGCCTCACAGGGCTGTAATGAGAGAGCAACACGGTAATGCAGGTAAATCCGATGGCAGGTAAGTGGTGTGTACCCAGTGCTACCTTCTGTCCTAGTCCCACTTAGTTCAACTGCAGGCCCTTGTTTGTATTGGGTATGCAGTAAACAAGTTGTAAGAGTGAATGAATCTCCATTGAGTCTCACTGACAAACTCCATGAGTGTGTTCTGCTACTGCAGTTTTTGCATGGGATTTTCCTGATGTTTGCCCCTCCTCTCAAATAAAAACTACCAACTGTGTGGCACATTTTTAAGGCTAACGTACTTTTTCTAGGTGATAGTGACTCTAATTGGCTCAAGAGATAAACTAATCCTTTCTCTTGAATTAGTTGTCTAATGATTCTTTCTCTGAGGGCAAGTAAGTCTTAATCCATTTCGACGCAGAGACTCAAGTTCTCTGTCAGTTTAAAGGAGTTTAATTTGGATACACTGTATTGATTTTTTTAAAGGAGCCTTTAAAATGCTTATTTTTCTCATACATATAACTAATAGTATTTCTGTTTTTATTCTTGTCCCAATGAGCAAATAGCATAGAGTTTGTTGTTTGGATAACTGGAGAATTGGGAATGGAATTCATCATTACTGAGATCACTTTCAGCTTAACAGATGAGAAGTGAAAACCTTTTGCATTTGTAAATACCATGTAAAGTGGCTACGATCAACAGGTCATAATGGGTCCTGCCACAACTATATATGGAATTCTCTCTTTCCACTCTGTATCCCTGTCTATCTTCCTTCTGAGCAAGATATAGGAAACTTCTCTTGGAGCTGTCAGCTTTTGAGTCAAATTTAGAGTTCTGTATGATATTTTTCTCGTTTTTCCAACTCTAGTTTCATGGAGAAGATGAGAAACCGTTTTTTTGGAGTCTACATCTGGTCTCCAAAACAGTGTTTTAAAAAGGTAATAGATAGTCTATAAAGACTTAGTTTTATTTACATAATAGTTTTCTGATACTCTTTATTTGTTTGACTCTGCTTTAACTGTAAGAACAGCTCTTATGAATATCTTGAAGAAAGAACATGAAATTGTTCTTTTGGGTACTTTGTTTTAGCTGCAAAGTGCCTACTCTCTCTGTAAATGTAATCAAGTGAAGCAATCTTTCACAGAAAGCAAAACAAAGCGTTTGCTGTAATTAGTATGAAGACACCAAACAAAACAAGGCTATTCACTGGAGGAGAAGACACAGAATGAATTTTGTAAGAAATAGGCCATCTTCCTCACTAGGCAGAGGGGTGTGTGTGTGTGTGTGTGTGTGTGTGTGTGCTGTTCCCACCACTCTGGAGAATAGAAACTTTGATGACATTAACAGAGCTTATTAATTATCATTGTAACTAACTCCATCCACCTAATTAAATCATCAGCTACAATTGGTAACAGGGGAGTGTATTTTAAATGGAACTATTCTGACAAAGTAGTTTGCACTACATTCCTAAATATTTAATACTCCCCATGGCTGGATTAACTGGACTGTTTAAGGAGCTATTTAGCCAGGTCTTTCAAAGGTGATGAACAGACATGTTCTATGCTTTTTAAAAAAAGACTAATTAATTATAAACTTCTACTTAAAATCTTCTGTCATTGGGCATAATGTAGACTGAGAAACTATAATTTTCAGGGTAAAAGCAGAGTAGAATATATACGTAGTGCCTAAGCGCACACCCCCCAACACACACACTTGCATTAAAACATGCCAAAAACTAAGTAAGAGACATAAATAGTGTATCATTCAGGAAGTCTGTTACTGAGCATCTGTTATGTAACAATACTACAATAGAAGGTGCGGATTTGGTTAACAAAATGAAAAAATCTCTATGGTATTATATTGGGGGACATGGATATTAAACAAATAATTACAAGTGTAATAAGTGCTGCAAAGAAGAAAAGGGAACTGACAAAACCTTAACACTGCAGTGCTATCCATTCTAGGTCCTCACAGGAGAAAGAGCCATGTAAAATGATGCCCACCGCCCAAAAACCTGCATCGATGTTTCTAATCAGTCCATTTGCTAAGTGATTGGATACAATTTTAGCAAATTTTTTGTTTGTTTTTATTGCTTCAGAGAAGCTTAGATTATATTTCCTCTATGGGCTTGTGGAAAACAAAAGCATTGCTATCTCGGGGCAATTAGACCAGAAAAAGGTATGCAGATTTGCAGCACCTGCTGCCTGCAATCTCCTTATTTGTTATTGGGATCAGGTTTATAGTTTCTACAGACCAGGAAGCTCCCACCTCAAATAGACCCTGGTTTCTCATTTGCTGGTTATTTCCATTTCTTCTTTGGTTGCAAGCTGGGGCAAAGGAGTTGATTAGGGCAACTTTTAGGCTCCAGATGGCAGGGAAAGCCTGGTTGTTCTTGTAAGAAAAACAGAGAACAGGAAGTTAATATTTCCTAAAAGACCCCTTGTCTTTTGTTAAGGAAAGTACCAACTATGTGTCTGCATTATGAACTGGCTGTTTTTCTGCTGATTCCTACCAAGGTCAAAGAAAAATTGGCTCTACCGCTGTTGTCCTTCCTGTGTATGTATGGGTAAGCATTTGAAATAGGTCTTGTGAATTACTTCAGATGGAAAAGAAAGTGTCAGGCAGGTGAAAAGAAGGGGGCGTTTTTCTGGCAGAACAGCATGTTTAAAATTCTTAGGAAGTGTCATCCTTAAAGATTGGAGAGATGTCCAAAATGGTTAACAAGGAGAAAGAGTTGTTTGAGATGAGACTGGGGAAATAAGAAGGATGAGCTTTATTTTTTCTTTAGACTGCATAGAGATTATGGATTTGTGGTTGTCAAGAATATCATCCCTGTTGGATTTTTAAAAGTAAACTTGTACGTTTTGTTTGTTTGTTTTTGAGATGGAGTCTTACTCTGTTGCCCAGGCTCTACTGCAGTGGGGTGATATTGGCTGACTGCAACCTCTGCTGCCCAGGTTCAAGCAATTCTCTTATCACAACCTCCTGAGTAGCCTCCTGAGTAGCACATGCTACTATGCCTGGCTAATTTTTATATTTTTAGTAGAGACGGGGTTTCACTATATTGGTCAGGCTGGTCTGAAACTCCTGACCTCAGGTGATTCACCCACTTCAGCCTCCCAAAGTGCTGGGATTACAGGTGTGAGCCACTGTGCCCAGCCAGCTTGCACATTTTAAAATAGTTTTAGATTCACAAGAAAGTTGCAAGATAGTAGAGAGTTCTGCCCCACACCTAGATTCCCCTACTATTGATATACTACATTAGAATGGTTCATTTTTCACAATTAATGAACCAATATTGATAGATTATTGTTAATTAAATACATTATTTACATTTTTTTTTCATTTTTACCTAATGTCTTTTTTTTCCCTGTTCCAGGAGCCCACCTGAATGGCACATTATGTTTGGTTGTGATGTCTCTTTATGCTCCTGTCCATTCTGGCAGTCTCCTTGTTTTTGATGACCTTGAGAGTTTTGAGGAGTACTGGTAAGGTGTTTTATAGATTCTCTCTCAGTTGGGATTTGTGTGATGTTTGTCTCATGACTGGACTGGGGTTATGAGTTTTGGGGAGGAAGAGTAGTTCAGAGGCAAACTGCCATTCTCATTACATTAAATCAAGGGGACATCCTATCAGTAGGACTCATGTATGTTGATATTAACTGAACATCTGGCTGAAATGGTGTTTGTTAGGTTTCTCTACTGTAAAGCTCCTCTTTTTTGGTCCCTTTCCAAACTATACCCCTTGGAATAAAGTCATTATGAGCAGCCTATACTTAAGAAGTGGAAACTGTGCTCCACTTTTTTGAGGGCAAAGTGTCTATTTAAATTATTTGTAGAAGGTTTGTCTCTTCTCTCCTTTTTTATTTTTCAGTTGTATTTTCTTGCTCAGATTGCTCCAACTTTGGCCACTGGGAGCTCTTTCAGTTGGCTTCTGTTTCCCCTTGGTGTTACCACTGTGTGTGTGTTTATTTTATTTTTTGTTTTGTTTTGTTTTGTTTTTAGTACTTCTTTACCTCCTGGCACTGTAGAGTACTCAGGCTCATCTTGTATCTTCCCTACCCCAGCCCTAGAATCTGTAATTTCTAAGAGGAGCTCTGGCTTCTCTTAATGAAAAATGACGTTAGAAACAAAGATCAAGGCTTTAGATTTGCTCATTGCTACTGGGGTGTCATTGCTTCTAGGTCTTCTCAGCAGATAGAGTAAGGAAATACACATGTGTGTAGTAGTGATATATATACATATAAATGTTTCTACATGTGTCCTTCTGCATCAACATCATGCTAAACATAGTTAATACTGATGCCTCCAACTCAAATCCATTACTCCATGATCGTTCTAGTTTCTCCTCCATGTTTGAAACCTCTGACTCCAACAGTGAGAAACCTGGCTCCCACCATCTGCTGTCCATTTACTTAATTGTGCAATTCCAGTGTACATACAGAGTGGTTTCAGAATCATCCCTGCTGTTCTTTCCCTCCTGTTTTCTGATCTAGAAGGCATGTATTTGACAGTGGTCTGAGTTCAGTCTCCAAATGCCTGCCTCCCTTCTTTCCATTTGTCTGTTCATGTATCTATCCATCCCTTTTTTTTATTTATCCAGTGAATACACATTTTTAGAGCTAAGTGAGCACACTGACTTTTAGAATCGGTTATCAGTGGTAGATTTGGGTGGATGAACAAGTACTATTTATTATAACAGACTCTCTTAACTAAATTCTATTAACCAATATGCCACATTAACCCATGTTTACCATTCCCCTTGCAAAATGCACTGTTGGTTGCTTTTGGCAGATTGAAGCCTTTCAGTGAGCCAGCTACTCTTTATCGCACTCATGTTTATCTGTTCCCAACACGTGAAATTTGCACAAAATGAGATAGTTGTATTTATTTCTAAACTTTTTTGACATTTTTTTTGTTTTATTTTAGTTATGTGATTTAATTAAATATTACACAAACTAATGAAATTAACCAGTAAAAATTAAGAGCTATGTTGAATGCTTAGGAAATGTTCAGAGCAGAGTAAAGATGGCTGTTGATTTGTGGTGGAAAAGATAATTGTAAAAAATTGATTTTTTTTTAACCCAGAAGGGCTGTGTGCCAATAATGCTTCTCAAGTGTATTTAAGTTCTCATACAACTTTAAAGAAACAAGTGAAGGAAAATTATGGTAATGTGCTAAGGAAGCCATTTATTAAGGGAGAGAATGTGCAACTTTTATTGGTGGTAGACTCACATCAAAGAAAGGGCCTTGGACTTTTACCAAAGACTCACAATTTGTGTACATTTAAAAATTAGCAGCCAGGCCAGGCACGGTGGCTCAAGCCTGTAATCCCAGCACTTTGGGAGGCCCAGATGGGTGTATCGCCTGAGGTCAAGGATTTGAGACCAGCTTGTCCAACATGGTGAAATCCTGACTCTACTAAAAATACAAAAATAGCTGGGCGTGGTGATGAGAGCCTGTAATCCCAGCTACTCAAGATTCTAGGAGAATTACTTGAACTCAGGAGGCTGAGGTTGCAGTGAGCCGAGATTGTGCCAGTGTACTACAGAGTGAGACTGTCTCAAAAATAAAATAAAATAAATAAATAACAACCAGGTGCAGTGGCTGTAATCCCAGCACTTTGGAGTCAAGGTGGGTGGATCATTTGATGTTAGTAGTTCAAGACCAGCCTGGTCAACATGGTGAATTTAATTTAATGAGTTAATATTTATCAGGAAAACATCTACTGATCGATGGGATGACACAAAGGTATAGATAGATATTGCTGAAGTGTATCAGATCATAATCCTCACATGCTAGAATATCGTTGCCTGGTTTTACTAAAAATATAAAAAACTAGCTGAACATGATGGCAGATGCCTGTATTCCCAGCTATTCAGGAGGCTGAGGCAGAAGAACCACTCGAACCCGGGAGGTGGAGGTTGCAGTGAGCTGAGATCACACTACTGCACTCCAGCCTGGGCGAAAGAGCAAGACTATCTCAAAAACAAACAAACAAAATATTAACATAAAAAAACTTTCCACTTCAAACTGGGCACAGTGACACCTGCCTGAAGCAGAGGCAGGAGGATCACTTGAGCCCAGGTATTCCAGGCTCTAGTGTGCCAGGATCGTGCCTATGAATTGTCACTGCACTTCAGTCTGGGCAACACAGAGAGATCATGTTTCTAAAAGACAAAAAGCAAACAACAACAACAACAGCAAAGCTCTCTCACTTTGATTTTTCTGTGATAAATCATTTATCTGTGTTTGGAGAAGTGGGTTTCTACTGCATTTCCATTCTTGATGTATTCTGACTTTAACAGACTTTAATTTTTATTCTGACTTTTATAGCTTAGTTTGGAAAACTAGTCATGACTAAAAGTGTTCAGAGTTCTAAGCAACAGTGGTAAACATTTAAGTTAGCACTTCTGGAGCTTGTACTGGACATCTTACACCTGCCCCTTCCAATCCATTTTCTTCTTATTATTATTATGCTTTTTTTTTCCTTCCAATTCACTTTCTACTTTTCTTTCCTCTTGGTGGCCAGGAAGCTGGCCTGCAAAGATTATGTCAATGGTGACCCCTTGCCTTCTGGCTTCTAGCTGGATTAGCCTAATGTTGTGTCCCTCTAGGAGACTGAGGGGCTGACAAAAAGTGAGGTGTGGAGAGTGGTTCTTCTAATTTTCTTCTTGCAAGGTAACCTTTAGCTAAATATGTCTCTCCAACAAAATCATTCTTTCTCTCAAGACAGACTCCTTTACGTGAAGTGCTCCACTGCTTTTAGATTCAGATTATTGCCTTTTTCATCTCTATCCCTTTTTCATCTCTATACTCACGTTACATCTCTATACATCCCTATCCCTTTTTCATCTCTATACTCACGTTCTGTGGATCAGCCCTTCATGGAGAAATACTCTTCCAATTATTCGGAACACATCCACAATACATACACTATAGTCTGTCTGAAATATAATCTAATGAAAGATAACTCGGTTGGAGGGTGGGGGTTGAAAGAACTAGGTATTTTTGTCCAAATGACGTCATTACTTAGAGGGTGACCCCAGATAAATTACTTAACTTTTTTGAATCTTAGTTTCTTCCTATATGAATTCACTAGCCTACCAAATGATTTGAGAGAAGCATTCTCATACCTGTGAAAGAGGATATACAACTATCCTGCTCCGAGTTCTACATCCAGGTCGGGAAGTAAAAGGGAACTAGGGTTTGTTGAGCACACACCAGGCATTACATCAGGCATTCTCACATCAGACTCACAACTACTCCATGATATATGGTGTTATTCCCATTTCACCAATCATGAAACTGAGGCCAAGAGCTCCTAGGTTGGTTACACAATTAAACTGTCAGTTTCTTTATCAGATCAATTGCTAGTTATAGCCCCAGTATCCAGCATGTTTAGCAGAGGTACGTGCTTATGAGCATTTGCTGGAAGAATGGATATGGGAGGAAAGAAAAGGAGGCAGGATTTGGATCCAATTCTGAATGATTCCAAAACCCTTCCTAGTGTGGTTAACAAAACATAATTCCTAATATTAAAGAGATGAAATGAAACTCTTTTCAATTTTGTTGTGGACTAAATTATGATCTCTTCTTGAGTATTTACTATTAGAACTGTTTGATTTAGATTTATTGAGTTAATATTTATCAGAAAAACACCTACTGATACGCGGGATGGCATAAAGGTATAGACAGATATTGTTGCAGTATAGCAGATCATAATCCTCCCAAGCTAGAATGCTATTGCCTGTAAAGCACAGAGAATATTGGTGGACTTACTTAGCTATCTTGACCAATAGCAACCTTATATAATCGGCATACCCCAATTTTCCTTGTAGACTTGTTGACCTATTTTTGTTTAAGGCATTTGTGTCTTTTTTGGTAAGGGCTGAGGTTGGGAAATAGGTATGACTTTATTATATCGTATGTGAAATAATGTTTTCATTTGTCACATATTTAACCCATTTGTATTTCAAAAGCATTTTTGCTTTAGCATTTTGGAATTTAAATAAATTTTGTACCTTGCACATGTCGTGGATTTTCTAAATTTCGGTAAGGAACCTTTACTGCCTTCCAAAGCAAGTCAAGTTTTACAGGCTGTCCTCTTATGACAATCTCTTCATCTACCTAGATGATCACGATATGGAGAAGTAAGCTGAAGATCAGATTGTTTTCTGCTGATGGCACTTCAAGTGGATAGCCTCTATGATTTGGCTGTTGTTGCTTGTGTAAACACATGGAACTATTATCATGTAAAAGTTTGTCATTTTCTCTTAGATATTTATGCACATACAAGTATACATATATATGCATATATGTGTACACAAGTATGTTGTGTATGTGTGTATTTCTTCCTATTTATTTTTTCAACCTTTATTTTTGATTCAGAGGGTACGTGTGCAGGTTTGTTACATGGGTATATTGCATGATGGTAGGGTTTGGGATCCAAATGATTCTGTCACCCGGATATTGAACATAGTCCCCAACAGGTTTTCAACTCTTCCCTAGCTCCCTTCCACCTTCTTCTATCAGTCTCCAGTCTATTGATGCCATCTTTTTTTTTTCCTTGAGGCAGGGTCTTTCTTTCTTACCCAGGTGGGAATACAGTGGAGTGATCACAGCTCATTGCAGCCTCTACCTTCTGTGCTCAAGCTATTCTCCCACCTTGGCTTCCCAAAGTGCTGGGATTACAGGTGTATGCCACCATGCCCAGTGTATTGATGCCATCTTTATGTCCATGAGTACCTAGTGCTTAGCTCCCACTTGTAAGTGAGAATATGTGGTATTTGTTTTTCTGTTTCTGTGTTAATTCACTTAGGATAATGGCTTCCAGCTGCATCCATGTTGCAGCAAAGGATATTATTTTGTTCTTTTTTATGGTTGCATATTTCATGTGTATATGTGCCACATTTTCTTTATTCAGTCCACCATTGATGAGCACCTAGGTTGATTCCATGTTTTTGTTATTATGAATAGTGTTGTGATGAACGTATGAGTACATGTGTCTTTTTGGTAGAGTGATCTATTTTCCTTTGGATATATACACAGTAATGGAATTGATGGGTTGAATGGTAGTTCTGAGTTCTTAGGGAAATCACCAAACTGCTCTCCACTGTGGCTAAACTATTTACATTCCTGCCAACAGTGTACAAGTGTTGCCTTTTGTCTGTAACGTTGTCAGCATCTTCTGCTGTTTTTTTTGTTTTTATTTTTTGACAGAGTCTCACTCTCTCACCAAGGTTGGAGATTACTGGTGCAATCTCAGCTCACTGTAACCTTTGTCTCCAGAGTGCAAGTGATGATCATGTCTCAGCCTCCCAAGTAGCTGGGATTACAGGTGTGTGCTACTACGCCTGGCTAATTTTTGTATTTGTAGTAGAGACAGGGGTTCGCCATGTTGACCAGGCTGATCTTGAACTCCTGGCCTGAAGTGATCCCCCTGTCTCGAGCACCGAAAGTCTTGAGATTACAGGCAAAAGCCACCATGCCCAGCCTGTTTTTTCATTTTTTAGTAATATCCATTCTGACTGGTATAAGAGGGTATCTCACTGTGGTTTTGATTTGCATTTCTCTAATGATTAGTAATGTTGATTGAGTATTTTTTTCATATGATCATTGGCCACTTGTACACTTTTTTTGTAAAGTGTCTGTGTCCTTTGCCCACTTTTTGATAGTTATTTATTTTTTGTTTGTTGTATTAAGTTTCATATGCATTCTAGATATTAGACTTCTTTCAGATGCATGGTTTGCAAATAGTTTCTTCTGTTATGTAGGCTGTCTCATTGCTCTGTTGATAGTTTCTTTTGCTGTGCAGAAGCTTAGTTTAATTCTGTCCTTCTAGGATTCTTATAATTGAGGTATTACATTTAAGTCTTAAAATGTGTTTGTGGTTTCCCTTGGTATTATATTATCCACTGCTATTTGTCATTTACTCTGAATTCTGTGGTTGGAATTCACTGTGTTTCTGAAATTGTGTACTAATACACATTCTTGAGTTACAGTCTACCACCTTGAGAGACATAGTGGCCATTTGGCCTCTGGTCAGTAGTCCAGGAACAAAAATGTTCAGTGTTATTATTATGTAATTTAAAACTTTGTAGCCATAAACTTTTCTTCGTGGGGATTTATTGGATTCTTTTTTTCTTTTTATGCCTAAGGTTTAGTTTCCTTCTAAAAATTGGAGGAAATGCTGGTACCTACCTCACAGAGTTGTGAAGGTTAAATGTGCTAATGTGTAATGTAATGAGCCTGATGTGTGACATTTAGTAAGTGCTAAGTAAATGCCATCCACTAAAGCCATTAGTACTCTCAGAATTAGGTAATATGCCATAGCAAACCTCACACTCATTTAAATTTGCCAATGTGAGCATTTGTGTTTGCCTACCTTAATTTCTTTTCCCCGAACAATGCCTAGCCCTGGACCTCAGCATCAGGTAATAAGTAGCAAGCTCTGAAAGGTCCATTAATTTTTAGAGGCCACTAATGCATCATTTAGTAAACTGGCTCACTGAACTCTCTGAATGATATCCTAGAAGAGTTAACAGTTTTCCAAGAGGGAAAAGTAGTTTAATCCCTTCTCACTAGTATTTTCAGACCCATTAAACTCTAAGTAATGGTAAGGCTTCCATGACAGCTTGAGCAATACACTATATTTGTTATTGTTTTTCCAAAGGGCCTGTTATGGCTGTATCATTGAGTTGTTTGTTCTTTGGTTTCCATTATAGAGAGTAATTCCAGTAAAGGTTAAAAAAGGGCCTTTCTCTCAGTCTCATATAAGAGCCTTTCTATTAGCTGACTCAATATTTACTGATTATGGAAAAGTTAACTAATCAAAAAATTTGATAAAAGAGTTAAGTAAAAACATTTAATAAAGTGAAAAGCATAGCATCTGTCAAAGGCTTAAAGGGCATTGTGTTCTTATTTATTTATTTTACTGTCAGTGTATACAGCTAAAAAAAAGAACTGATTATCACAGTAACTTCTGGATTGTGATTGGGAAAGAGAAGAAAAGAAAGAGAAGAGGATTATTCTTCAGTTGAAACAAATTTTTAGGGTAACTCTTCTGCCATATTGCTGGAAATGAAATTTATGAAATCAAAAAAGAAAGTTGCTTATGAATTAGTAACTTTTGAAGATTCAAATATGAGCCGTAGTATATTTGCCTGTTTATTGGAATGAGTGATGGGTTATTTCTTTCTTACTTCATCTCACTTCACCTGTGAAATAGTAAAAGATTATTTTCACAAATCCACAGCCCCTTAAAAAGAGGACTGTGTAGATTGCATCTATTGAAAGCTTAGCATTCAGCATTTCACCTTGGCTTCATGTATCTTGGTCACTGATTTTTACCTAAGTGGACAATTGCCTGTCAAGTTTTGTTCCCTTGCTGGCAAAACTGGACAGAGAATGAGTTTGATGGATGGACAGAAGTAGGCTTCAAAAGATGGGTAATAAACTCCTGCGAGTTAAAGGAGCCTATTTTAACCCAGTGCAAGAAAGCTAAGAACATTGATAAAAGGTTAGAGGAGTTGCTAACTAGACTAACAAGTTTAGAGAAGAACTTAAGTGACCTGATGGAGCTGAAAAACACAGCATGAGAATTTCACGAAGCATACACAACTATCAATAGCCAAATCAATCAAGCAGAAGAAAGGATATCAGAGATTAAAGATTGACATAATGAAATAAAGTGTGAAGGAAAGATTAGACATAAAAGAATGAAAAAGAACAAACAAAGCCTCCAAGAAATATGGGACTGTGTGAAAAGACCAAACTTACGTTTGATTGGTATAACTGAAAGTGATGGGGAGAACAGAACCAAGTTGGAAAACATACTTCAGGATATTATCCAGGAGAACTTCCCCAAAGTAATTAGACAGGCCAACATTCAAATTCAGAAAATACAGAGAACACCACAAAGATACTCCTTGAGAAGAGCAACCCCAAGACATATAATCATCAGATTCACCAAGGTTGAAATGAAGGAAAAAATGTTAAGGGCAGCCAGAGAGAAAGGTTGGGTTACCTACAAAGGGAAGCCCATCAGACTAACAGCATATCTCCCTGCAGGAACCCTACAAGTCAGAAGAGAGTGGGGGCCAATATTCAACATTCTTAAAAGAATTTTCAACCCAGAATTTCACATCCAGCCAAACTAAGCTTGATAAGCGAAGGAGAAATAAAGTCCTTTATGAAAAAGCAAATACTGAGGGATTTTGTTACCACCAGTCCTGCCTTACAAGAGCTCCTGAAGGAAGCACTAAATATGGAAAGGAAAAACCAGTACCAGCCACTGCAAAATCAAACCAAAATGCAAAGATCATCAACACTAAGAAACAGCATCAAATAATGGACACAGTAACCAACTAGCATCATATCGGCAGGATCAGATTCACATATAACAATATTAACCTTA
>CAUYQU010036173.1:0-22288 GCA_963574635.1 Cheracebus regulus
GTGCGCCGCTCTGGGGCCATTGCAATCCCGCCTGGGTGCCAGATCAATCCTATTTTTTAAAAAAAAAAAAAAAAAAAAAAAAAAAAAAAAAAGCTCATATCCAGTATTTAGGATATACAAAGAACTCCCAAAATTCAGTAATAAGACAATACCCAATTTTTTTAATGGATAAAATACTTGGACAGTTCACCAAAGAAGACGAACAAATGGCAAACAAGCACACAAAAAGATGTCAACATAATTAGTCATTAGGGAAATGGAAATTAAAACCACAGTGAGACACACCCATTAGGATGTCTAAAATTAAAAAGCCTGACCATATCAAATGTTGACCAACAATGTAGAGCAACTGGAATTTTCGTGTACTGCTGGTGTCAATGTAAAATAGTACAATCCCTTTCAAAAACAGTTGACAGGCCAGGCACAGTGGCTCATCCCTATAATCCCAGCACTTTGTGAGGCCGAGGTGGGCAGATCACTTGAGGTCAGGAGTTTAAGACCAGTCTGTTCAACATGATGAAACCTTGTCTCTACTAAAAATACAAAAATTGGCCCTGCATGGTGGCTCACACCTATAATCCTAGCACTTTGGGAAGCCGAGGTGGGTGGATCACCTGAGGTCAGGAGTTCAAGACCAACCTGGCCATCATGGTGAAACCCCATCTTAAAAAAAAAAAAATACAAAAATTAACCAAGCATGGTGGTGGGTACCTGTAATCCAAGCTACTAAGAGAAACTGAGGCAGGAAAATTGCTTGACACCTGGGAGGTGGAGGTTGCAGTGAGCCAAGATCACGCCACTGTACTCCAGCCTGAGCAATAGAGCGAGACCGTTACAAATATATATATATATATATATATATATATATATATATATATATATGAGGAAATGCATGAGTTTATTATTTGGATCTAGCCATCCACACAAAAAAAAGCAGTTGACAATTTTTTAAAAAGTTGAACATACACCTACCATATGATCCAGCCACTCTTCATTTAGTATTCACCCAAGAGAAATGAGGGCATATGTCCATACAAAGACTTTATATCAATGTTCATGGCAGCCTTATTTATAACAGATGAAATCTGGAAACAATCCAAATGTCTACCAATGGATACATAATTTATGAAATATCCATACAATGGAATACTACACTCAGCAAAAAATAAAAGGACCAGCCATGGTGACTCATGCCTGCAACTCTAACACCAACTTGGGAGGCCAAGATGGGAGGATTGCTTGAACCCAGGACATGATGAACCATGTGTCTACAAATTTGTTTCTTTTGAGATAGAGTCTCTCTCTGTCTCCCAAGCTGGAGTTCGGTGGCATGATCTTGGCTAACTCCAACCTCTGCCTCCTGGATCCAAGCGATCCTCCTGCCTCAGCCTTCTGAGTAGCTGGGACTACAGGCACAGGCCACTATGCCCAGCTAATTCTTGTATTTTTAGTAGAGATGGGGTTTCACCATGTTGGTAGGCTGGTCTCAAACTCCTGACTTCATGATCCTCCCTCCTCGTACTTCCAAAGTATTGAGATTACAGGCGTGAGCCACCGTGCCCAGCAGTATCTACAAAAAATTTAAAAAATAACTGAGTGTGATGGCCCATGCCTGCAGTCCCAACTCCTAAGGAGGTGGAGACAGGAGAACTGCTTAAGCCTAGGAGGTCAAGGCTGCAGTGAGCTGCACTGTAGATGGGCAACAGAGCAAGACTGTCTAAAAATAAATAATAAGGGACAAGGTACGGTGGCTCACACCTGTAATCCCAGCACTTTCGGAGGCTGAGGCAGGCAGATCACAAGGTCAGGAGTTCAAGACCAGCCTGGCCAACAAAGCGAAACCCCATCTCAGGCCAGGTGCGCCAATTTTCATACAAAAAATATGAAAACTGGCCAGGCATGGTGGCTCACACCTGTAATCACAGCACTTTGGGAGGCCGAGGCAGGCGGATCACAAGGTCAGGAGTTCAACACAGACTGGCCAACATGATGAAACCCCATTTTATTAGTCTCTACTAAAAAATACAAAAATTAGCTGTCCATGGTGGCTCGTGCCTGTAATTCCTGCTACTTGGGAGGCTGAGGTAGGAGAATTGCTTGAACTGGGAACCAGGAGGCAGAAGTTACAGTGAGCCAAGATTGCACCAGTCCACTCCAGCCTGGGCTACAGAGGAAGACTCCATCTCAAAAAAAAAAAAAAAATGAAAACTAGCCAGTCATGGTGGCACGAGCCTGTAGTCCCATCTACTCAGAAGGCTGAGGCAGAAGAATCACTTGAACCCAGGAGTTAGAGGTTGCAGTGAGCTGAGATGGTGCCACTGCACTCCAGCCCAGCCTGGCTAACAGAGCAAGACTCTGTCTCAAACAAACAAAAAGAAACCCTGTCTCTATTAAAAATACAACAACAACAAAAAAATTAGCCAGGCTTGGTGTCGGGCACCTGTAGTCCTGGCTACTTGGGAGGCTGAGGCAGGAGAATCACTTGAACCCAGGAGGTGGAGGTTCCAGTCAGCCGAGATCACTCCACTGCACTCCAGCCTGGGTGACAGAGCAAAACTCTGTCTAAATAAATAAATAAAATGTGTATGTATATATATATGTGTGTGTGTGTGTGTGTGTGTGTGTGTGTGTGTGTGTGTGTATATGCTAGGGGCAGTGGCTCTTGCCTGTAATCCCAGCACTTTGGGAGGCTGAGGCAGGTGGATCACAAGGTCAGGAGTTCAAGACCACCCTGGCCAACATGGTGAAACCCCATCTCTACTAAACATACAAAAATTAGCCAGGTGTGGTGGTGGGCGCCTGTAATTCCAGCCTTCTAAGTATAGAAGGCTGAGGCAGGAGAATTGCTTGAACCCAGGAGGCAGAGGTTGCAGTGAGCTGACATCACGCCACTGCACTCCAGCCTGGACAACAGAACGAGACAGTTTTTAAATAAATAAATATAAGTACAAATAAAAAAATAACAAAGCTAATCTGTAAATAGCATAATACCAAGACAAATAGACAATACCAAGTGCAGCCAAGGATATGAAGCAACAGCAATTCACATGTATTGCTGGTGGGAATGCAAAATAGTAATGCCCTTTTAGATAAGTTTGGCAGTTTCTCATAAATGTGTGGCTACCAGATGACCTAGCAATACCATTCATAGGTCTTTACTCAAGAGAAATGATAGAAACAAAAAGAAAGAAAGAAAAAGAAAAAGAAATACTCAAGAGGAATGAAAATTTATGTTATACAAAACCCTATATGTGAATGTTTGGAGTGGCTTTATTCAAAATTGCCCCATACTGAAAACAACCCAAATGTCTTTCAACTGGTGAATAAATGCTTTATGCTAAGTGAAAGGAGACAGACTCAAAAGACTACATAGGGTATGATTCCATTTACATGGCATTCTGGAAAGGAGAAAACTGTTACTAATAGAAAACTAATGGCTGGGTGCAGTGGCTCACACCTGTAATCCCAGCACTTTGGAAGGCTGAGGTGAGCAGATCACATGAGCTCAGGCGTTTGAGACCAGCCTGGGCAACATAGTGAAACTGAATCTCTACAAAGTAATACAAAAATTAGTCAGGTGGTGGTGTGCACCTGTAATCCCAGCTACTCAAGAGGCTGAGGCGGGAGGCTGTGAGCTGTGATCGTGCCACGGCACTCCAGCCTGGCTGACAGCGAGAAAACCATCCAGGTCCAAGAGCACCAAATTCGAGGCAAACAGAAATCAAGTACCCCCTTTTGAGTAGGGAGTGAGGGAAGAAGGGCTTGGAAAGTTGGTGATTTGGGGTTAGTCCCTCAAAACCATTTTAGAAGGTTTCTCTGCTCTGCCTACCCTCTGGAGAAGGTGAACACTGGTCAGTTAACAGATGATATTACTTGCAGTCACTTGATCCCCATGGCTTTGGTTTAAAAGACACATACACTTGTCCACACATGCTTAGAGATAACAGTGGGCTGTCAACTGAAGCATGTAACTGACAGAGGGGGTATAGGGGTTATTTTCTAGGGGGAATAGCATGTCACTAAAGCATGCCTTTTAATAATTAAAAGAAAAAAAATGCAAAATACAGCCAGGTTTGATGGCTCACACTTGTAATCCCAGCAATTTGGGAGGCCAAGGCAGGCGGATCACTTGAGGCCAGGAGTTTGCAACTAGCCTGGCCAACATGGTGAAACCCCATCTCTACTAAAGATACAAAAATTAGCCTGGCGTGGTGGCACGCGTCTGTAATCTCAGCTACTCTGGAGGCTGAGGCAGGAGAATCTCTTGAACCTAGGAGTCGGAGGTTGCAGTGAGCTGAGATTGTGCCACTGCACTCCAGCCTGGGCAACAAAGCAAGACTGCGTCTCAAAAAAAAAAAAATAAAACAAAAAATAAAACAACCCAGTGCGGTCGTGTGTGCCTGTGATCCCAACTACTCAGAATGCTGAGGTGGGAGGATCACCTGAGCCTGGGAAGTGATGGTTGCAGTGACCTAACCTGCAGTCACTGCACTCCAGCCTGGATGACAGTGAGACTGTCTCAAAAAAGAAGGAAGGAAGGGAGGGAGGGAGGGAAGAACCCACCTTTATCCCTACATTTTCCCTACTGTTCTGTGGTTGTTTTTATGTTGACTCCAGCAGGCTGGCTGTGGTTTTTCTCTTGCCATGACTTCTTTTTTTTGAGATGGAGTTTCACTGTTGTCTCCCAGGCTAGAGTACAATGGCACAGTCTCGGCTCACTGCAACTTCTGCCTCCCAGGTTCAAGTGATTCTCTTGCCTCAGCCTCCCAAGTAGCTGGGGTTACAGGTGCCTCCCACCATGCACAGCTAATTTTCATATATATATATTTTTAATAGAGACAGGGTTTTGCCATGTTGGCCAGGCTGTCTCGAACTCCTGACCTCAGGTGATCCACCCGCCTCAGCCTCCCAAAGTGCTGGGATTACAGGCGTGAACCACCATGCCCATCCAGGACAACTTCTAATTGCCATGTGCAGTATGTTCAAAGCCAGGTAACTCCTGATTGTAGACAAACTATGTAACTGCCCAGAGCAGCACTTATAAACTAGCCTAATGTAAAAAAGAAAGAAAGAAATCCTAAGATATGTATGGAGGGCAGGTGTGGTGGCTCACACCTAGAATCCCAGCACTTTGAGAGGCCAAGGCAGAACGATCACTTGAGACCTATAGTTCAAGACCAGCCCAGACAACATAGGGAGACCCTGTCTCTACAAAAAAAATTTTTAATTAGCTGGGTGCAGTAGTCCTAGATGTTTGGGAAGCTGGGGCCTGAAGATCACTTGAGCCCAGGAGTCCAAGGTTTTATTGAGCTCTTATTACACCACTGCAATTTAGCCTGGATGACAGACCCAGACCATGTCTCTAAATGAAAATAAATAAACTAAAACACTTATGGAGCCACAACAGACCCTGAATATCGAAAGCAATCTTGAGTAAAAAGAACAAAGCAGGAGGCATCACAGTACCTGATTTCAAAATCCAGTACAAAGCCGTAGTAATCAAGACAGCATAGTAGCAGCATAAAAACAGACAAGTTAGACCAATGGAACAGAGTAGAGGGCACAGAAATAAATCCGCACATTTCACAGTCGATTGATTTTCAGCAAAGATGCCAAAAACAGTGTGGAATGGAGAGTCTCTTCAATGAATGGTATTAGAAAAACTGGATATCCACACACAGGAGAATGAAATTAGACTATCAGCTTACACCATATACAAAAATCAACTCAAAATGGACTAGATTTTGTTTTTTTTTTTTGAGGCTGAGTCTCATTCTATTGCCCAGGCTGGAGTGCATTGGCACCATGTCGGCTCACTGCAATCTCCACCTCCTGGGTTCAAGCAATTCTTCTGCCTTAGCCTCCCAAGTAGCTGGGATTACAGGTGCCCGCCACCATGCCCAGTTAATTTTTGTATTTTTAGTAGAGACAGGTTTCACCATGTTGACCGGGCTGGTCTTGAACTCTTGACCTCAGGTGATCCACCTGCCTTGGCCTCCCAAAGTGCTGGAATTACAGGCATGAGCCACCATGCCTGGCCTGGATTAGTTTTAAACATAAAACCTAAAATTATTATTTTTTTTCCTTTTTTTTTTTTTTTTTTTTATAAAGACGGGGTTTCACCATGTTGATCAGGCTGGTCTTGAACTCCTGACCTCAGGTGATCTGCCTGCCTTGGCTTCCAAAGTGCTTGGATTACAGGCATGAGCCACCACATCTGGCCAAAACCTAAAATTATAAAATTACTGGAAGGAAACATAGGGGAAAAGGTCCATGACATTGTTGTAGACAATAATTTTTGTATATGATTCCAAAAGTACAGGCAACAAAAATAAAAATAGACAAATTGTATTACATCAAACTAAAAGGCTTCTTCATGATTTCACTCATATGTGGAATCCAAAAATGTCAAACTCATAGATGTAGAGAGTGTAGAACAGTGGTTAGTAGAGGCTGGGGATGGGTAGATTGGGGAGATATTGGTCAAAGGATACAATTTTTCAGTTAGATGGGAGAAATAAGTTCAATTATACATCATGATGACTATAGTTAATAACACAGTATGTACTTGAAGATTGCTGAGAGCAGACTTTAAGTGTTCTCACCACAAAAAAAAAAAAAAAATGATATATGAGGTGTCTGGGCATGGCCGCTCATGCCTGTAATCCCAGCACTTTGGGAGGCTGTTGGAAATGGGTTTATAACATCGGGGAAAATGCACACCGAGACAGTGGATCACTCAGCAAGGCTAGTTTACTTCCTGCAGGAAGGGTGCAACTTGGCAGCAGTCTTGCCACGAGAACACACCTGAACAAAGGAAACAGGGACGTTTATAACGTTCATAACCTGACGCAATCGCCCTACTGCTGTGTCCAGTCTCTATTGGCCTGAACAGGACCTCACATTCATGCTTGACCCAATTGGCTAAAAACTTGGAAATTTTCTAAAGAGGTAAAGGCAGAGGAGTACAAAGGAAAAGAGGAAGTGACCTGAGGAATGCTTAGAGAAGCAATAACATTTCCAAATAAGGAAGGGGAATAAACTGTGACCTAAGACTTGCCTGGGTTTGTCCAGGAATGTCAGGGCAACTATCTAGGTTAAAATGTAAGGACTAAGAACACGGGATGCACTTGTTTCTTTATTATGACCAGCAGCTACTTTAAGATTATTAGCAAAAGCTTTAAAGTAAATTAACCTTTGAAGAAACTATTATTTATTCATAATGAACTAAGAGAAAACTTTAAAGAGGAAACTTATATTTATTCTTATTTCCTACAGAGGCCAAGGTGGGTGGATCACCTGGGTCAGGAGTTCAAGAACAGCCTGGCCAGTGTGGCAAAACCCTGTCTCTATTTAAAAATACAACAATTAGCCAGGTGTTGCGATGCACACCTGTAATCCCAGCTACTAAGAGGAACTGAGGCAGGAAAATTGCTGACACCTGGGAGGTGGAGGTTGCAGTGAGCCAGGATCATGCCACTGTACTCCAGCCTGAGAGACAGAGTGAGACTGCTACAAATATACATATGTATATAAACATATATGTATATAAACACATATATATATATATGAGGAAATGCTTGCATTAATTAGTTGGATCTAGCCATCCACAATGTATAAATATATCAAAACATCATGTTGTACACCACACATATACAGTTTTGGCCAACTCAGTGTTATAAGTAGAATTTTCAATACCGCAAAAGTAGCACACGAATACAAATTTCTTCAGCAAGGCAATTTACTTCTATAGAAGGCTGCAGCTCACAGATGGAACAATGGCAAGCACACACCTGGACAAGGAGGGGAAGGGGTACTTATGCCTGACAGGGGTTGCCCCTACTGCTGTGTCATTCCCCTATTGGCTAAGGTTAGACAGCACAAGCTAGACTAACCCCGAATGGCTACTTTAAAGAGAGCAGGGGTCAGAGCTGGAGTGGCAGGGTGGGTGGTTTGGCGAGAAGGACGGTTATGGGCAGGTCAGAGCAGGTAGCCAGGGGTGACCTAGGTCAAAGAAGGTGACCAGAGCAGGTGACTAGAGCAGGTGACCAGAGCAGGTGACTGGGATGAGTCACGAACGAGCCAGGGACTGGGGGAACAGATGTGAACTACTGATTAGAACCAGTGGAGAAGGTTGTTTACTGGAACTACAAGGAGGTTAAACTTTAAAATAAAAATTAAAGAATAAGAGAGCTGAACATACTGACATAGTGATTCTTTGAAGATAAACTTAGGGTTCACTATATCTAACATCAATAAAGAAAAAGAGCATTTTGGCCGGTGTGGTGGCTCATGCCTGTAATCCCAGGACTTTGGAGGTCCCAGGTGGGCAGATCACTTGAGGTCAGGAATTTGAGATCAGCCTTGCCAACATGGCAAAATCCCGTCTTTACTAAAATACAAAAAAATAGGCCAGGTGTGGCAGCTCATGCCTGCAATCCCAGCACTTTGGGACGCCGAGGCCGGTGGATCACGAGGTCAGGAGTTCGAGACCAACCTGACCAACATGGTGAAACCTCGTCTCTACTAAAAATACAAAAATTAGCCAGGCATCGTGATGCATGCCTGTAATCCCAGCTACTCAGGAGGCTAAGGGCAGGAGAATTGCTTGAACCCAGGAGGTGGAAGTTGCAGTGAGCCAAAACTGTGTCACTGCACTCCAGCCTGGGTGACATAGGGAGATCCCTCTCAGAAAAAAGAAAGTCCCAGCCAGGTGCGGTGGCTCACGCCTGTAATCCTAGCACTTTGGAAGGCTGAGGTGGGTGGATCTCCTGAGGTCAGGAGTTCAAGACCAGCCTGGCCATCATGGTGAAACCCCATTTTTTAAAAAAAAAAAAAGAAAGAAAGAAAGTCCCAACCATCTAATCAGGCATTTGTCTTTCTAATGACCAGTCCCATCTTGAAGCTATCTGTCAATAATTAGCATACGAAAAGATAGAACTTTGGAGATTCCAAAGATTTAAGTTGTTATATTTTGCAATATCACAATGGAGTAACAGGGTCAAGATTTATCCGCTGGGCCAGATGTGGTGGCTCACGACTGTAATCCTACCACTTTGGGAGGCCAAGGAGGGTGGATCACTTGAAGTGAGGAGTTCAAGACCAGCCTGGCCAACATGGTGAAACCCCATCTCTACTAAAAATATAAAAATTAGCCAGGCATGGTGGCATGCGCTTGTATTCCCAGCTACTTGGGAGGCTGAGGCAGGAGAAATGCTTAAACCCAGGAGGCGGAAGTTGCAGTGAGCCGAGATTGCGTGTCACTGCACTTCAGCCTGAGCAACAGAATGAGACTCTATTTAAACTATATATATATATATATATATATATATATATATATATACATATATATATATATATATATATATATATGTATATATATATTTATCCTCTTATCCAAAACAACGACAGTTACCTTTTCCCAAAAGGATTATTGAGAACAATTCACAGAGCTCACCTAGGGAGGAGCAATAGTTTCTCCCTAGGAAAAATTAATTTCTTAAAATTCAGTGCCTGGGCACAGTGGCTCATGCCTGTAATTCTAGAACTTTAAGAGGTCAAAGAGGGCAGATCACTTGACATCAGGAGTTTGAGACCAGCCTGGCCAACATGGGGAAAACCCATTTCTATCAAAAATACAAAAATTAGCTGGGCATGGCGCATACCTATGGTCCCAGCTACTTGGAAGTGGGAAGTGGGAGGATCACTTGAGCATAGGAGGCGGAGGCTGCAGTGATCCTAGATGGAGCCACTGTACTCCAGCCTGGGCAACAGAAAGAGGTAGACTCTGTCTTAAAAAAAAAAAAGAAAAGAACGGGTGACAGGTGTGATGCCTCAGGCCTGTGATCTTAGCACTTTCGGAGACTAAGGTGGGAGGAATGCTTGAGTTCAAGAGTTGAAGACTAGCTTGAACAAAATAACAAGACCTTAGCTCTCCTAAAAATTAAAAAAATAGGCTGGGAGTGGTGGCTCATGCCTGTAATCTAAGCACTTTGGAGGCCAAAGAGGGCGGATCACCTGAGGTTGGGAGTTCAAGACCAGCCTGACCAACATGGTGAAACCCCATCATTAAATTAAAAAAAAATTTAAAAATAAGGCCAAGGCGGGTGGATCCCCAGGTCAGGAGTTTGAGACTAGCCTGGCCAACATGGTGAAACCTCATCTCTACTAAAAATACAAAAATTAGCCGGGCGTGGTGGCATGCGCCTACAGTCCCAGCTACTCGGGAGGCTGAGGCAAGAGAATTGAACCTGGGAGGGGGAGGTTGCAGTGAGCTGAGACTGTGCCACTGCACTCCAGGCTGGGTGACAGAGTGAGACTCCGTCTCAATAATAATAAGAAGCTGGGTGTGGTGACGTGTGTTTGTAGTTCCAACTACTTGGGAGGCTGAGGCAGGCTTGCTTATGGCCGGGAGATCGAGACCGCAGTAAGCTATGATTGCACCCTTGCATTCTAGCCTGGGTTACAGAATGAGATTCTGACTCAAAAAAAAAGAAAGAAAAATCTTAACAACCTAGCTTTGCAACTTGAGGAACTTGAAAAAGAATAAACTATACCCGGCGGGGCGCGGTGGCTAACGACTGTAATCCAAGCACTTTGGGAGGCCAAGGTGGGTGGATCACCTGAGGTCAGAAGTTGAAGACCAGCCTGACCAACACAGAGAAACCCTGTCTCTACTAAAAATACCAAATTAGCCGGGCATAGTGACGCATGCCTGTAATCCCAGCTACTCAGGAGGCTGAGGCAGGAGAATCGTTTGAACCTGGGAGGCGGAGGTTTCCGTGAGCTGAGGTCATGCCACATACTCCAGCCTTGGCAACAAGAGTGAAACTCCCTCTCAAAAAACACACAAAAAAAACAAACAAAAAAAAACAAACAAAAAAAAATAGGCTGGGCACAGTGGCTCACGCCTGTAATCCCAGCATTTTGGGAGCCAAGGTGGGCAGATCATGCACTCAGGAGTTCGAGACCAGTGTAACCATCATGGTGAAACCCTATCTCTACTAAAAATACCAAATTAGGCAGGCATGGTGGCACTTGCCTGTAATCCCAGCTACTCGGGAGGCTGAGACAGGAGAATCGCTTGAACCAGGCAGGCAGAGGTTGCAGTGAGCTGAGATCACGCCACTGCACTCCAGCGTGGGGGACAGAGTGAGACTCTGTCTCAAAAAAGAAAAAGATTAGAGCACGCTGGGTGCAGTGGCTCATGCCTATCATCCCAGCACTTTGGGAGGTTGAGGAGGGAGGATTGTTTTGAGCCCAGGAGTTCGAGACCAGCCTGAGTAACAAAGTGAGACCCTGTCTCTACAAAAAAGAAAAAAATTATCCGAATGTGATGGTGTGTGCCTTTAGTCCCAGCTATTCAGGAGACTGAGGCAAGCGGATCCCTTGAGCCAGGGAAGTTGAACTATGATAGTGCCATGGCACTCTAGCCTGAGCAACAGAGCAAGACATTTTCTCAAAAAAATAAATAAATAAAATAAAAAGACATAAGTGAAAAATAAGTAGGGAGTGGGGTGGCAGCAAAAAAAAAAAAAAAAAAAAAAGTAATAAAAAATAGAGCAAATAAATAGAGCAAATCACCAAAACAAAAAATTGGTTCTTCCAAAAAAATCAAATTAGCAAAGCTTTCCCTAGATTGACTAAGGAAAAAAAGAGAAGACTCAAATCTCTAACATCAGAAATAAAAGGGAGGGCATTACTGCCAACTCTACAGAAATAAAAAGGAGTATAAGAGGGTATTCTGAATTATGTGCCACCAAATTGGATAAGCGAGGCGAGATGGAAGAAGTCCTAGAAACACAAAAGCTACTAAGACCAAATCACAAATAAATGGAAAATCTGAATAGACCCTAGCTAGTAAGGAGAATAAATCAATAATAAAAAAGAAACTTCCCAGCTGGACATAGTGGCTTACACCTATAATCCCAGCACTTTGGGAGGCCTAGGCGGGTGGATCACCAAAAGTCATGAGTCCAAGACCAGCCTGGCCAACATTTGAAACCCTGTCTCTGCTAAAAATACAAAATTAGCCAAGAATGGTGGTGATACCTGTAATCCCAGCAACTTGGAAGGCTGAGGCAGGAGAATGGCTTGAATCCGGGAAGGAGGAGGTTGCAGTGAGCCATTGCGCTCTAGCCTGGGCAACAAGAGTGAAACTCCATCTCAAAAAAAGAAACTTCCTTGGGCCAGGTGGTTTTGCAGGGAAATTCTACCAAACTGGAGAGTTGATATACTCCTGAGATAGCATAGTGAAGCTATCTTTGCCAGCTAAAAGCAAACTACTTCTGGTGGGCCTTATTGACAGATTTGAAGAAATAATCATTTGCCAGATCATAGCTGCATTCCAGGAATCAGGGGATGTGTTAATTTGTTCAAGCAATGAAACCACATCTGGTACAGAAGCTGTGATTGGAGTTAGTACCTAGTTAAGCTTACAATAATCCACTGTCATTCTCCAAAATTCATCTGTATTCTTCACAGGCCAAACAGGCAAGTTGAATGAGGATATGCTTTGACGCTGCTGTCCATTACAGTAATCATATCCACCTTGCCTTTGGTGGTTGGATGCCACTGCTGGGTCCCAGTTAGATTTACAAATTCAGTGACTGGAGTTCCCACTGTTAAGGTCTGGGCTCTAGAGAAGAGTGATCACATAGCTCTTCAAGGATGCCCGGGCTCCCTTCACTGTATTTTTTCTCATTCTGTTGGTGAAAAGGCCCGGCATAGTGGCTCTTGTCTATAATCCCAGCATTTTGGAAGGCCGAGGAAGCCACCACACCTGGCTAATTGTTGTACTTTTTGTAGAAACAGTGTCTCACCGTGTTGCCCAGGCTGGTCTCAAACTCCTTAGCTCAAACAACCCTCCCACCTTTGACTATCAATGTGCTCGGAGTACAGCCATGAGCTACCGTGCCCGTCTCCTTTTTTTTTCTTTTTTCTTTTTTTGAGACAGAATCTTGCTCGGTTGCCCAGGCTAGAGTGCAATGGTGCAATCTTGGCTCACTGCAACCTCTGCTTCCCAGGTGAAAGTGATTCTCCTGCCTCAGCCTCCCAAGTAGCTGGTATTATAGGTGCCCGCCACCACGCTTGGCTAATTTTTGTGGTTTTAGTAGAGATGGTGTTTTTAGTAGAGACGGGGTTTCACCACACTGGCCAGGCTGCTTTCAAAGTCCTGACTTCAGGTGATTCGCCTGCCTTGGCCTTCCAAAATACTGGGATTACAGGCATGAGCCACCGGGCCCGGCCATGCCCCACCGCCTTCTTCTTCTTCTCTTTTTTTTTTTTTGAGAAAAAATTCTCCTGGCTCAGGCAGGAGAATCTGTTGGGCATGGTGGCACTCGCCTGTAATTTCAGCTACTTGGGAGGCCAAGGCGGGAGAATGATTTGAGCTGGGAGGCAGAGGTCTCAGTGAGCTTAGACCATGCCATTGCATTCCAGTCTGGACAACAGGGCCAGACATCACCTCAAAAATAAATAACTAGGGCCGGGCACGATGGCTCACACCTGTAACCCCAGCATTTTGGGAGGCCAAGGCAGGAGGATCACCTGAGGTCAGGAGTTCGAGACCAGCCTGACCAACATGGAGAAATTCGTTCTCTACTAAAAATACAAAATTAGCGGGGCATCGTGGAGCATGCTTGTAATCCCAACTACTTGGGAAGATGAGGCAGGAGAATCCCTTGAACCCAGGAGGCGGAGGTTGTGGTGACCTGAGATCATACCTTTGCACTCCAGCCTGGGCAACAAGAGCAAAACTCTGTCTCAAAAAAATAAAGTTTAAAAGAAAGATAATAAGCATGGGTGAGGAGGTAGAACATTGGAACCTTGTGTACTGTTGATGGGAATGTAAAATGCTTCCGCCACTATGGAAAACTGTATAGCAGTTACTCAAAAAGTTAAACATAGAATTCCCAAATGCTTCAGAAATTTTAGTTCTTCATATGTAAAGAGTTGAAAGCAGAGACTTGACATATATTTGTATTCACATGTTCATAGCAGCATTATTCACAATAGCCAAGACATGGAAGCAATCCAATTGATGGAAGTGTCCATCAATAGATGAATTAATAACCAAAATATGGTAAATATATACAATGGAATATTTTTCATCCTTAAGAGCAGAAATGGGCCAGGTGCAGTGGCTCACATCTGTAATCCCAGCACTTTGAGAGGCCAAGGTGGGCGGATCAACTGAGGTCAGGAGTTCGAGACCAGCCTGGCCAAAATGATAAAACCCCGTCTCTACTAAAAAAATACAAAAATTAGCCGGGCATTGTGGTGGATGCCAGTAGTCCCAGCTACTTGGGTGGCAGAGACAGGAGAATTGCTTGAACCCGGGAGGCAAAGGTTGCAGTGAGCTGAGATCATGCCACTGCACTCCAGTGTGGGCCACAAGAGCAAGACTCCCCCTCAAAAGAAAAAAAAAAAAAAAGCAGAAATGGGTGGGTGCAGTGGCTTACGCCTTTAATCCCAGCACTTTGGGAAAACTCCTGATCACTTGAGATGAGGAGTTTGAGACAAGCCTGGCCAACATGTTGAAACCCTGTCTCTACTAAAAATAAAAAAATTAGCCAAGTGTAGTGGCATGTGCCTGTAATTGCAACTACTCAGGAGGCTGAGGCAGGAGAATTGCTTGAACACAGGCAGCAGAGATTGCCGTGAGCCCAGATTGCGCCACTGCACTCCAGCCTGGGCAACAGAGCAAGACCCTGTCTCAAAACAAAACAAAACAAGAGTAGAAATGCTGATACAAGCTAGGCAAGGCAGCACTTCAGGAGGCTGAGACAGGAGGATTCTTGAGTCCAAGAGTTCAAGGCAAGCCTGGGCAACATAGTAAGACTCCATCTCTAGCCCAAGCCCAGTGGCTCATGCCTGTAATCCCAGAACTTTGGGAGGTTGAGGCAGGCAGATCACTTGAGGTCAGGCGTTTGAGACCAGCCTGGCCAACATGGCAAAACCCTGTCTCTACTAAAAATACAAAAATTAGCCAAACGTGGTGACAGGTGCCTGTAATCCCAGCTATTCGGGAGCCTGAGGCAGGAGAATCACTTTGAATGCAGGAGCTAGAGGTTGCAGTGAGCCAAGATCACACCACTGCACTCCATCTTGGGTGACAGAGCAATACTTGTCTAAAAAAAAAAAAAAAAAAAAAAAAAAAGGATCATAGACCTAAATGTAAAGTCTAAAAGTCCAAAACTCCTATAAGAACACATAAGAGAAAAGAAAAAGAAAAAATGAATAAAAAATAAAAATAATACATAGGAGAAAATGTTTATGACCTAAGGATACGCAGTTTGCTTATACATCACACCAAAAGCACAATCCACAAAAGAAAATAGTAAATTGGACTTAGAACTTCAGTTCTTTGAAAGACATTATTAGTAGAAGAAAAATACCAGCTATAGAATGGAAGAATATTCTTGCAAATCACTTATTTCATAAAGTTGTATTCAGCATATAGAAGAATACTCACAACTGAATAATGAGAAAATGTAACACTTAATTTAAAACATATGGGCAGGCCAGGAGCAGTGGCTCATGCCTATAATCCTAGCACTTTGGGAGGCTGAGGCAATTGGATCACTTGAGGTCAGGAGTTCAAGACCAGCCTGGCCAATATGATGAAACCCCATCTCTACTAAAAATAGAAAATTAGCTGGGCATGCCTGTAATTCCAGCTACTAGGAGGCTGAGGCAGGAGAATCACTTGAACCCAGGAGGTGGAGGTTGCAGTGAGGCAATATCTCACCACTGCACTCCAGCCTGAGCAACATAGCAAGACTCTGTCTCAAAAAAAAAAGTAAAAATGAAAATAAATGAATATCTACTCCAATAATGCTTCTAGCTGTACAGAAATAAATAAATAAATAAAATAGAACATATGGGCAAATTATCTGAACCACAATGTCGTATCAGTGCAATTATTTTCCCCCTATGCTATCTAGTTGATTTGTTGTTTTTTGAGACGGAGTCTTGCTCTGTCACCTAGGTTGGAGTGCAGTGGTGTGATCTTGGCTCACTGCAACCTCTGCCTTCCAGTTCAAGCGATTCTTCTGCCACAGCCACCGGAGTAGCTGGGACTACAGGTGTGCACCACCATGCCCAGCTAATTTTTGTATTTTGTATTTTTCACCATATTGACCAGGCTGGTCTTGAACTCCTGACCTTGTGATTCGCCCACCTCAGCCTCCCAAAGTGCTGGGATTACAGGCGTGAGCCACGGTGCCTAGCCTTAATTGGGTTTTTTTTTTTTTTTTGAGACAGGGTCTCACTCTGCTGCCCAGGCTGGAGGGCAGTGGCAGAATCTTGGCTCACTACAGCCTCCACCACCAAGGCTCAAGCCTCACCTCACCCTCCCACCTCACCCTCCCAAGTAGCTAGGATTACAGGCTCATGCCACCATGCTCAGCTAATTAATTAATTTTTTTTTTTTTTTGCAGTGACTGGTTTGGTCATGTTGCCTAGGCTGGTCTTGAACTCCTGGGCTCAAGTGATTTGCCATCCTCAGCCTCCAAAAGTGCTGTGATTACAGATGTGAACCACTTTGCCTGGCAGATCAGTGCAAATTAACCCATGAAAAGACGTTCAAAATAATTAGTCATTATGAAAGTGCAAATTAAAACCACAATGAGACTGTTGCATACCTTTTGGAATGGCTGAAATTTAAATGATTGAGTACATCAAATGTTGATAAAGATTCAGGGTAACTGAAAGTCTCATATCCTGCTTGTGGGAATGTAAGATAGTAAACCCACTTCCAAAAACAGTTTGGTATTTTATTTTATTTTTTTGAGACCGAGTTTCACTCTTGTTGCCCAGGCTAGAGTACAATGCTGCGATCTTGGCTCATAGCAACCTCTCCGTCCCGGGTTCAAGCAATTCTCATGCCTCAGCTTCCCGAGTAGCTGGGATTACAGGCATGGGCCACCATGCCTGGCTAATATTGTAGTTTTGGTAGAGACAGGGTTTCTCCATGTTGGTCAGGCTGGTCTTGAACTCCCGACCTCAAGTGATCTGCCACCTCGGCCTCCCAAAGTGCTGGGGTTACAGGCATGAGCCACCGCACCCAGCTTGGTAGTTTATTTTTAAAATTGAACATTTACTACCTTTAGACTTACCCATTCCAAACTTAGGTATTATTCCACAGAAATGAAAGCATATGTCTGTATAATAACTTGTACATGACTGTTTATAGCAGCTTTATTTGTAATAACCCAAAACCAGAAACAGTCCATGCCATGTCATGGAAAAACACTCAATGATAAAAAAGCATCAACTATTTATATATGCAAAAATGTGGATGAATCTCAAAACAATTATGCTAAGTGAAAGACGTGAGACAGAAGAAAGTAGATGCTATTGGCTCCACTTATATAAAATTTAAAATATGCAAACTAATATAGAGTGACAGAAGCAGATTGGTGGTTAGTGGGGATTGAGGTGGGGGGCAGGGAACAGCATGTGGGAGGGATTATAAAGCCACATGAAGAAACTTTCGGAGGAGGGGAAGTGGGTAAATTCTTTATGTTGAAGTGGTGAAGGTTTCACACGTATTTATGTACATCGATACTTATATAATTTTTAAATGTACATTTTAGGCCGGGCATGATGGCTTACGCCTGTAACCCCAACACTTTGGGAGGCTGATGCAGGCGCATCATGAGGTCAGGAGATTGAGAGCATCCTGGCCAACATGGTCAAGCCCCTTCTCTACCAAAGTTTTTTTTTTTAAATTAGCTGGGTGTGGTGGCATGGGCCTATAGTCCCAGCTACTTGGGAGGCTGAGGCAGGAGAATAGCTTGAACCTAGAAGGTAGAGGTTGCATTGAGCTGAGATTGTGCCACTGCACTCCAGCCTGGTGACAAAGCAAGACTCCCATCTCAAAAAACAAATAAAATAAAATAAAGCAAAACAAATACAATAAAATGTACATTTTAGGACAGGTGTGGTGGCTCCAGTCTGTAATCTTAACACTCTGGGAGGCTGAGGCAGGTGGATTGCTTGAGCTGAGGAGTCCAAGACCAGCCAGTGCAACATGGTGAAAGCCCATCTCTACGAAAAATGCAAAAATTAGCCGGCCATGGTGGTGTGCGTGCCTGTAGTCTCAGCTACTTGGAAGGCTGAGGTGGGAGGATGGCTTGAGCCCCGGAGGCAGAGGTTGCGTACATTTTATTGTATGCTAACTATGCCTCAATAAAGCTGTTAAAAGCAAACACTGTGGGCCGGGCCGGTGGCTCATGCCTGTAATCCCAGCACTTTGAGAGGCTAAGGCAAGCCTCACGAGGTCAGGAGTTCAAGACCAGCCTATTAGAGACACGATCACAAGGTCAGGAGTTCGAGACCAATGGTGAAACCCCATCTGTACTGAAAAATACAAGAATAAGGCTGGGTGGGGCCTTATATACATATTTTATATATATATATAATTATTAATATATAAAAACTTATATATAAAATTCTCATTATATATATGTATACATACTCATATATACACACACACATATACACATATATATGTGTGTGTATATATGTGTGTGTGTGTGTGTGTGTGTGTGTGTGTGTGTGTGTGTGTGTGTGTGTGTATGGAGAGAGAGAGAGACTGGGGTCTCAGTATGCTGTCCAGACTGATCTTGAACTCCTGGGCTCAAGTGATCTTCCTGTGTTGCCCTCCCAAAGTGCTAGGATTACAGGAGTGAGCCACTGTGTGTGGCTAGCACTCTTTTTTTTTTTTTTTTTTTTGAGACAGAGTCTCCCTCTGTCACCAGGCTGGAATGCAGTGGCACAATCCATAGCTCACTGTAACCTCAAACTCCTAGTGTCAAGGGACCCTCCCTAGTAGGTGGGACTGAAAGCACGTATCACCACTCCCCGGCTATTTTGTAGAGACAAGGTCTTGCTTTGTTGCCTGGGCTGATCTCAAACTCTTGGGCTCAAGTGAGCCTCTCACCTTGGCCTCCCAAATTGCTAGGATTACAGATGTGAGCCACTGAGACCCGTTTAGCTTTCCTTACACATAGGAAAGCTCTCCCCCTTAATCAATTTTGTCTAACCGGATTGATTGTTTCTTTTTTTAAGACAGGGTCTTGCTCTGTTGCCCATGCTGGGTGGGGTGCAGTAGCGCAAGCGCAGTGCTCACTGCAGTCTCCTGGGTTCAAGGGATCCTCTGTAGCTGGGACTACAGGCTTGAGCTCCCATGCCTGGCTAATTTTTTTATTTTTAGTAGACAGGAGGTCTCCTTATGTTGGCCAAGCTAGTCTGGAACTCCTAAACTCAAGAGATCCACCTGCCTTGGCCTCCCAAAGCATTGGGATTACAGGCATGAGTCATTGTGCCTGGCCTGATTTTGTACTTTGAGAGAATGAAATGCAGTATACCCATAATTGTTTGGGTTCTATTTGATTCTTACATTATTTATTTATTTATTTCATTTTCTGAAAATATAGACATGGGGTCGCACTATGTTGACCAGGCTGGTCTCTAAAGATCCTCCCATCTCAGCCTCCCAAAGTACGGGGATTACAGACATGAGCCACCGCACCCAGCCAATGTTATTTAAACACTCTACTTAATGTCCTTCAATTTCTCTTAGACAATTTCTCCCTTGAAGTGTACAGGGAAAATAAAAGAAACTAGAATTCAAAGCAATCTAAATTCCATCTGGTTAATAGCTATTTGATAAAAGCTCCATAGGGAACAAATGAAAACTATTGGCTGAAATTAGATATTTGTAGTAGCTATAAATTTAAAACTGTTTTTCTATCCCAATCATTCAGTAGCACATGATTTCTCTCCTTCTCTCTCTCTCTTTTTTTTTTTCTCCGAGTCTCACTCTTGTTGCCCAGGCTGGAGTGCACTGGCACGATCTCATCTCACAGCAACCTCTGCCTCTGAAGTTCAAGCGATTCTTCTGCCTCAGTCTCCCAATTAGCTGGGATTACAGGTGCCCACCACCAGCTAATTTTTGTATTTTTAGTAGAGACAGGGTTTCACCAGGTTGGCCAGGCTGCTCTCAAACTCCTGACCTCAGGTGATCCACCCATCTTGGTCTCCCAAAGTGCTGGGATTACAGATGTGAGCCACCAGGCACGGCCTTGATTTATTTCTTAAATGGCTTTATTAATCCTGATATAAAGAGATTAATGTCAAATTGAAGCTTGTTATATCCACAGTCAGTGCCAGGTGAAATTGTCATTTGAAGTCAAAGCTACATTAAATACAGTCAAATATTGTAAAAATGATTTCTAAAACAAACAAAAATGTACTTGGTCACAGAAAGTTTAAAAAGAAAATTGCAGCCTCTAAAATTTGAATTCACTACCTACCTCTCTGGCTCGATGGAGCTGTGCTTGCTCAATCCTGGAGATGATATCCTTTACTGAGAATGGGATCTCAAGTTTAGGGAGCACTGAAGGACCAAGAACATTTTGGGGGTCTTTTCTCATGATGGTGGAATCCTTGATGTATTTTTCTGATTCACGGTCATGGTCTATCTCATTTTGCATTTTAATAAACATTTTGAAAATGTGGGTGATTTCCTTTTATTTCTTCTTTTTCACAGAATCTAGGAAAATGGGAATAAAGATATTCAGTAGGAAGCTAAGGTCTTTTCTACTCCCAGAAGTTGTGGCATATTCAGCTACTAATTGATGGCTACCATGGTATTCCAGTCCCGTTGATGTCACAATAGCTCCATTGTGACATTATCATTGATCAAACATGTAAAGAGTGCTTACTATGTGCAGAGAACTGGGCATTCTATATGCTGCCATATAGAAGGGTGAAGGAGGGAAAGAGGGTAGGAAATAATGAGAACACTTAAATAAATAGAAGATTGCCCTGCTTAAATAAGCTTAAAATCTTGGTGTGTCAAATGTAATTCCTGGTTCTTCTCTCTTCCTGGGCTTTTGCTTAGGCATTTTTTTTTTTTTTTTTTTTTTTAGGTAGAGTTTCACTGTTATCACCCAGGCTGGAGTGCAATGACCTGATCTCTGCTCACTGCAACCTCTCACTCTTGGGTTCAAGCAATTCTCCTGCCTCAACCTCCCGAGTAACTGGGTTACAGGCGTGTACCACCACGCCTGGCTAATTTTTGTATTATTCATAGAGATGGGGTCTCACCATGTCAGTCAGGCTAGTCTCGAACTCCTGAGCTCAGGTGATCCACCCATCTCAGCCTTCCAAAGTACTGGGATTACAGGCATGAGCCACCACACCCGGCTACTTAAGTATTTTTAAACCTGTAATGGAATAAGGGTTTACAACTACTTCCTTACACCTAAGGAACCCTTAACTTTTCCTAGACATATGGTAACTTGGATGATATCATTTGGATGTAGATCATACTCTTTGCACTGCTTATTCTTTTTTCTTTTCTTTCTTTTTTTTTTTTTTTCAAGACAGATTCTCACTCTGTCACCCAGTCTGGAATGCAGTGGCGCAATCTCGGCTCACTGCAACCTCCGCCTCCTGGGTTCAAGTGATTCTCCTGCCTCAGCCTCCCAAGTACCTGGGAATACAGGCGCCCACCACCACGCCCAGCTAATTTTTTGTATCTTTAGTAGAGACGGGGTTTCGCTATGTTAGCCAGGATGGTCTTGATCTCCTGACCTTGTGATCCACCTGCCTCAGCCTCCCAAATAATTTTTTTTTTGAGATGGTGTCTTGCTCTGTTGTCCAGGCTGGAGTGCAGTGGTACGATCTCAGCTCACTGCAACCTCTGCCTCCTGGGTTCAAGCAATTCTCCTGCCTCAGCCTCCTGAGTAGCTGGGCTTACAGGCACACACCACCATGCCCGGATAATTTTTGTCTTTTTAGTAGAGACAGGGTTTCACCATGTTGGTCACACTGGTCTCAAACTCCTGACCTTATGATCCTCCTGCCTTGGCCTCCCAAAGTGCTGGGATTACAGGTGTGAGCCACCTTGCCCAGCCTAATTTTTGTATTTTTAGTAGAGGCAGTGTTTTACCATGTTGGCCAGGCTGATCTCAAACTCCTGACCTCAGGTGATCTACCCATCTCAGTCTCCCAAAGTGCTGGGATTACAGGTTTGAGCCATGCACCTGGCCAAGTGTATGTATTATTAATAATAAACTATATAGTATAATTTTATGGCTCTTACATTATATATAAATTATGGATGCAATTTCTTTTTTTTTTTTTTTTTTAGAATAAAAAGAATGAAAGAGAGAAAGGAAGAGGAAGAGATTTTAGAAAAAGAGAGAAAAGGAGAAAGAAAGAAACTGCAAAAGAAAGAAAAAAATGAAAGAGAAAGAAAGAGGAAGAGATT
>CAUYQU010036176.1:0-12207 GCA_963574635.1 Cheracebus regulus
ACCATATGATCCAGCAATCCCACAGCTGGGTATCTCCCCAAAAGAAAGGAAATCAGTGTATCAAAGAGATATCTGCACTCCCACGTTTAGTGTAGCACTGCTCACAGAAGCCAAGATTTGGAAGTGACCTGAGTGTCCATCCACAGATGAATGGATAAAGAAAATGTGGTACATATACACAAGGGAGTACTATTCAGCCATGAAAATGAATGAGATCCTGTCATGTGCAACAACATGGGTGAGAATGAAGGTCATTACGTTAAGTGAAATAAGCCAGGCAGAGAAAGACAAACTTTGCATGTTCTCACTTATTTGTGGGAGCTAAAAATTAAAACAATTGAACTCATGGAGATAAAGTAGAAGGATGGTATCAGAGGCTGGCAAGCGTAGTGGGGGACTGGGGGAAGGTGTGGATGGTTAATGGGTACAAAAACCATATAAGTAATAAATAAGACCTAGTATTTGTTAGCACAACAGGGTAACTATAGTAAAAACTAATTTAATTCTACAGTTAAAAATAATTAAGTTTATAATTTGATTGTAACATAAACGATAAATTATTGACGTGCTGGATACCCCATTTACTCTGATGTGATCATTATTCATTGCATGTCTGCATCAAAATATCTCATGTAACCCATAAATATATATATATCTGTTATATACCCACAAAAATCAAAAGTTAAAAAATTAAAAATTCTATGAGGTAATAAAGAGATAAAAATCAGTGTAATTTTTTTTTTTTTTTTAGAGATGGGATGTTGCTGCATTACTTAGACTAGTTTCAAACTCCTGGCCTCAAGTCATCCTACGGCCTTGGCCTCCCAAAGTGTTGGGATTACAGGTGTGAGCCACTGAGCTCAGCTATGAACGGTTTTCATAACAAAATCCTGACTGTTTTCTAGCCTTACCAAAAAAAGGTACAGGGGAGAAATTAGCTTAAATTGCATAACATTTTTTTCAGTTGGAAGCAAGGGGAAATTTGGTGGTATGGATTTTTTGGTAAGGAAGCCAAAGTCTTGGAGATTAGTAGTGAAAGATAGAGTGGTGTAGTGGAAAGTGAATGGTTAGAAAATAACACTTTCAATTCCTGCTTCCCATAAATGTCTCCACATGCAAATAACTTACCTTCTGTGGCACTGTTTCCTCTTTAAAATGATTTGACGAGCTTAAAATTTACTTGTTTTTAATATATTGAATGGATTAAGATCTTTCTTGAAAGAAATTTCCCTGCAAGACGTATTAACAATTAAGTTCTCCAATGTTATGTGATTTTTTACTTCCTTTATTCTGTTTACCGATTTAAAAGCACTGTTACATTTTTTCCCCTTTCAAGTAGTATGTTTTTTATAGATCAGTATCCTTTATGAATATAGACGCAAAAATCCTCAGAAAATACTAGCCAACTGAATCCAATAGCGTATTAAAAAAATGATTTTCCATGACCAAGTGGAATTATCCTAGGAATGCAAGGGTGGTTTAACAAAAGAAAATCAATCAATGTAAACCACTACATTAATAGAAGGAAGGAAAAGGACCACATGATTATCTCAATTGCATTAAAGGACATTATCAAGAAAGTGAAAAGACAATCTACACAATGGGAAAATATATTTGTAAATCACATTTCTAATAAGGGTCTAGTGTTCAGAAAATATAAAGAACTCTTCCAACTCAACACAAAAAGACAAACAACCTAATTATAAATGGGCAAATAATTTGAAGAGACATTTCTCCAAAGAAGATGTACAAATGGCCAAAGAGCATGTGAAAAGAAAAGATGCCCTACATCATTAGTCGTTAGGAAATTTAAATTAAAACTGCAATGAGGTTTTCATATACACTATGATGAGTGTTATCAAGAAATGAAAGATAACAAGAACAGCAAATAATAAGTGTTGGAGGGGATGTGGAGAGACTGTCTTAAATTGCAGAACATTTTCTACATTTCTGGTGGTAATGTAAAGTGGTTGAGCCACTGTGCAGAAAAGTTTGGTGGTTCCTTAAAATGTGAAACATAGAATTATGATATTACCCAGCAATTTCACTCCTAGATGTATATCCAAAAGAATTGAAAACAGGTACTATAACAAATACATGTACACTCATATTCACAGCAGTATTATTCACAATAGCCCAAAAGTGGAAACAGCTTAAATATCTGTCAATGAAAGAATGGATAAACAAACTGTGCTACATTCATAAAATGGAATGTTATTCAGCCATAAAAATGAATGAAGTACTGACATATGCTGCAATGTGTGGATGAACCTTAAAAACTCAATGCTAAGTGCAGGAAGCCAGACACAAGAGGTCACATATTGTATGCTTCCACTTATACAAAATATTTAGAATAGGCAAATCCAGAGAAAAGGAAGACAGGTTGGTGGTTGTCAGGGGCAGAGGGTAAGGAGGAATGCAGAGAATCTGCTTAATGGGTAAAGGGCTTCCTTTTGGGATGATGAAGATGTTTTGGGACTAGACAGAGGTGATTGTTGCACAACATCATGAATGTACTAAATGCCACTGAACTGTTTGCTTTTATAAATAAAGGGTTAATTTTATGTTTGTTTCACCTCAATTATATATATATATATATATATATATATATATATATATATATATATATAAAATAAGATGTTTGAATTTGACTTGTTGCCTATCCACATAGGTCCTGGAAATAAAAGTTTCTTTGCAGTATTTAATTGCTGGCTTATGTTGTAGAAAACATTTAAGGAATGTAGCCATAAATGGGCTCATGGATTACTTGAAGCTAGGAAATCATTTGGAGATTTACAGAGGGGATTAGTTTTCGAGGAACTCTTTCATTGTAACACTCAAATATATGGAAATATAACTAGAAACATCTCATGAATATTTAGAATCTTAATAAATTGCTCTGAGATTCGCAAAGTAAATTTACAAAATCATATCATAGGATGGTCTTTAAGATTTGTGACTCCTCAAGGACCTAGAAATAGAAATTGCATTTGACCCAGGAATCCCATGACTGGGTCTATATCCAAAGGATTATAAATCGTTCTATTATAAGGACACATGCACACATATGTTCATTGTGGCACTGTTTACAATAGCAAAGACCTGGACCCAACCCAAATGCCCATGCATGATAGACTGGACAAGGAAAATGTGGCACATAGACACCATGGAATACTATGCAGCCATGAAAAAGGATGAGTTTGTGGCACACTGTGGAATACTATGCTGCCATGAAAAAGGATGAGTTCACGTCCTTTGCAGGGACATGGATGAATCTGGAAACCATCATTCTCAGCAAACTGACACAAGAACACAAAATCAAACACCGCATGTTCTCACTCATAGGCGGGTGTTGAACAATGAGAACACATGGACACAGGGAGGGGAGCGTCACACACTGGGGTCTGTCTGGGGGAACTAGGGGAGGGACAGTGCGGGGTGGGGAGTTGGGGGGAGATAGCATGGGGAGAAATGCCAGATATAGGTGACGGGGAGGAAGGCAGCAAACCACACTGCCCTGTGTGTACCTACGCAACAATCCTGCATGATCTGCACATGTACCCAGAACCTAAAGTGCAATAATAAAAAAGAAGATTTGTGTATTGTTTTACAAAGTTACGTTTTTTTAAAGTTTGAGTACTTTGTGAAAAATCATTTGTTTGAGATACAATCAAGGTTCATTTGAGTATTTAAAAGAAGAAATGTATGTAAGAATGTCCTGCTTGTAGGCCGGGCGCGGTGGCTGAAGCCTGTAATCCCAGCACTTTGGGAGGTCGAGGCGGGTGGATCAGGAGGTCAAGAGATCGAGACCAGCCTGGCCAACCTGGTGAAACGCCGTCTCTACTAAAAATAAAAAAATAAATAAATTGCTGGGCATGGTGGCGTGTGCCTGCAGTCCCAGCTAGCCGAGAGGCTGAGGCCGGAGAACTGCTTGAACCCGGGAGGTGGAGTTGCAGTGAGCCGAGATCGCGCCACTGGAGTCCACCTTGGTGCCCGGCGACAAAACGAGACTCTATCTCTAAAAAAAAAATAAAAAAAAAAATAAAAAAAAAAAAGAATGTCCTAGTTGTATTGATCTCAAGCTGGAAATTACCCTAACATCCTTTAGCAGTAGAATGGATAAATTAACACACTGGGATAATGTGCTACAATGAGAGTGAATGCAATGCTATTCCACATAATAATATGGATGTATGTCACCAGCAATCCTGTGTGATAAAAGCCAGACACAAAAGAAGACGTCTTGGATGACTCTACTGGAGGTCAAAAATAAGGAAAAATACTCTGTGGTGTTAGAAGCTAGGATAAAGGTCACCCTTGTAGGAGCTAGTTACTGAATGGGTCACAAGGGGGCTTCTGGGGTGTTGTTTTTGTTTTTTAAATCTGGATGCGGACCCCATGGATTGTATTCAGATTGTAGAAATTCATTAAACTGTACACCTGAGTTGTGCTTTTCTTTATGTATGTTACACTTCCATGAAGAATTGCAAAAACAAGCCAGCAGACAAGCAAGTGAATTCTTCCAATTCACACACCCTCTCCGTCAACTGCCCCATATTTCTTTCCTTCTTATTAATAACAGCCAATGTCTTGAATATTCTGTACTCAGTGCCTTTATGGCCTCACTTTCTACTCATTATTCAACCCACCCCAATGCGGCCTTATGTGCGCAAAATTCCTCGACATGAGCTATGACAGAGATCACCACTGGCTTCTCATGTGGTTCAATCCAAAGGAAAAAATTCTATCCTCAACTTGCTTCACTTCCCAACAATATCTATTTATTTGTTTTTCTTTCTTTCCCCACGCAGTCTACCCCATGGAAAGCCCAGCAATTAATTCTGCTAACCACTTCTTCACTCTTGAGACCGTTCTCTTCCCATTGCTTCTGTGACACAGGACACTTGTGGCATTCTTCCTACGTCTCGGATGACTCCATCTGTGTCCTCATTCTCCTCTATCCAGGCATGAAATGCTGAACATTCCATGAAGACTCAGTGCTAGGTTTTCTCTTCTTAATCTGCACTCCCTTCTTGAATGATCTCCTGCATTCCTATGCCTTTGAACACCATCCTAAATCGCAAGTAACAGAAATACGCCAGACTTCTCTACGTTCTGCACTCATATATTCAATTACCTAATTTACGTGTGCATCTGGATGCTTCACAGGCATCTCAGACTTAGCTAGTCTAAGACTAACATCTTGATTTCTCTCTGCCCTAAGCTTTTCTCTGATCCATCTCAATAAACTGCACCAACATCCGTGTATTTTCCCAAATCAGGGACTTTTTAAGAAGTTCTTTAGTTGGGCTGTGTGCAGTCGCTCACGCCTGTCATTCCAGGACTTTGGGAAGTGCGTGGGTCACTTGAGGTCAGGAGTTCAAGACCAGCCTGGCCAACATGGTGAAACCCCTTCCCTACTAAAAATACAAAAATTAGCTGGGCACGGTGGTGCACACCTATAATCCAAGCTACTTGGAAGGCTGAGGCAGGAGAATTGCTGGAACCCAGGAGGCGGAGGTTGCCGTGACCTAATATCGCACCAGTGCACTCCAACCTGGGTGACACAGTGAGACTCAAAAAAAGAAAAAAGAAAAACTTCTTCAGTTACTCACAGCCAAAATCTGAGAGCCCTGTGACTTTCTTCCTAATTGTCCATTGTAGCCATGAAAAAATGTGGGAAGAGACGTAAAAGGATTCCTAGCAACCTGTTCTGAAAGCTTTATAGGAGGTTTGCCCAGGTAACTGCCGTGGGTATTGTGGTGCCCTACCCGGATGTCCTCCAGCTGCTGGAAGTGTTGGCTGCTGATGACTCACAGCCGTGTCCCTCTGTAGGGAATTGCTTGTGGCCTAAGGTGGCCTTACGCATGGTTATGTCCTGCCAGGAAGGACAGAGGTGGTAAGCTGCATGCATCCAGTGAGAGTACAAAGACGCACACTCCTTGCCGCAGTTTCAGACAACCTCTGCTCAGGAGCAGATGTCAGCTGAGGTCCTTTCTACGCACCTAGTCTAGGTCACCCCTCAATGATTTTTCTTAGGAAAATCAACTCCTGGCTCTACAAGCTCAGAAAATAGCACTTTGCTAATATCCATAGTGTGAAGCAGGAAAAGACCGACGGTGGAAGGCTCCTTCTTCTTCTGTGTACACCTTTCCTCCACACACACACACACACACACACACACACACACACACAGTATTGTTTACCATAGACCAAGGTCTAAAAGAACCTATTTGTATACCTCTCTGACGGTAGTTACAGTTTTGAAAAATCACCGAGGGGGAAGACAATGCTCTAAGCTCAAAGAATTAAATTGACATACAAGTTTCCTGCAAATGATTTTATAGTTTAGCTATTATATTTAGGTCTTATATTTAGGAATCTATTTTGAGTTAATTTTTGTATATGGTGTTAGATTGGAGTCCACATTTATTCGTTTGCATGTCAACATTCAGTTGTTCCATGAATACTTGATGAAAAGGCTATTATTGAGCCAAAATGTTTACACTTGTCAAAAATCAATTGACCAAAAATGTAAGGGTTGGCATTCAGTTCTTCCTTTAAAAATTATGTGTTACATATTTTCTAAGGCAAAAGTAATGTACGTTTATTGCAAATATATATATATATATATATATATATATATATATATATAAGAAAAAAAGGAAGGTCACATATTTTTCCATCAATCTCAAGGTCATGCAGTCCACTATTGTTAATATTTTAAAAATATCCTTCCTGTTTTCTGAAGTGTAATATTATAATATAATGCTGATTTTTATTCTGCATTTTAGAAAGCTTTACAGTGCCATGGGTATGTTTCCACGTCAATAAATATAGATGTACATCACATCATTGGTTCTATTTGACGTCACGACAGTCCATAGTATGATTGTGCCTTCATTTTTTTCATCTCCTCCCCTGTTGTTAGATATTAGTCAGTTTCCGGCATATTCCCGGTGTAACCTGACTCTATGAACACCCTTAGGCATACATCATTCCACACCTGTCCAGTTATTTCAGAGGTAGAAAACTGCTAACCCACTGTCTGAGTTCTTCTCACAGATGTTTGGCTTGAATAGCGCATGTTGTTAAGAAAAGTTATTCTGAATTGGGGGGATTTGCTAGGATACATTCTTAGGCATATGATTTCTGGGTCTTCTGGCATGTCGTTATGGTTTGGCAAGGTTCTTGTACTTGCTTGCTCCAGGATGATTGCTGGACTTTCTTCCTATCTGGGCTGGTAAATAGTGGGTGGGTGAATGACGGAGGCAAGCCTCGGCATTGTTTCATGAGGTTACCGACCACCCAACCAAAAGAGGTCTCTGAGGATCCAGCATATCAAACTAGAAGTACTGCTGGATGAAGCATTAAAAAACGTGGATCTAGTTCTAACCCTACGATTATATACCTCTATCACTTTAGGCTCGTTATTGAACCTCTCTGAGTCTTATTTCCTTACAGGGCTGTTAAAATCAAATGAGATATTGTGTGAAACATGTTTTGAACACCACAGAGTTCTATGCAATTATTAGGCAGTACGATTTTAAATGGCCCCAACTGTTTACACAGAGTTAAACAAATATAAGCTTAGCGTGTAAAGCACTGTCTGCTCTTAGGACCTTGCTTTTAGATAAGCTACTTTCCAAGGATAGTCATGATTCTAGGTTGCAGAGATCTCATCTGGTACACTTCAGTTCCACAATCATTTATGGATGATGTCACATGCCAGATACTGTGGGTGCAAAGAGGATGATGATGACCAGTTCCTGTCTTTTCAGAGCTTTACAGTCCACTAGAAAGAGACAAACATGTGTTGAGATCCTCAGAAAACAGAGGGGTAAGGAAGGTAATTGAGGAGAGAGGCAAGACTGCAATCCGTAAGAGGAACACTCAAGGCCTGAAGGGAGGGGAGTGGTTTGACACAGAGCTCCACAGATAGGGTTGAGGAGGAGAAAGGACCCGGTGTGTGTATACGTGCGTGTGTGTGCACGCGTGCGTGAGTGCTAGTCTATGCCACTCGCGTTAATCTGGGGCTAGGCTTTATCTTAGAATCTGTGTTCATGTCTATGCCTTTGCATTTTCTTCTTTTACTTTTGTGTTTCCCTTCATTTTCTAGTCAAGTTCTTTTTGAGAAATGCTCATCTGGGGTTAGCTGTACTAAGAGGAAAAAAGATCTGTCTACACTGATGGCAAGAGACTTAGAGAATCCTAAGTGTTTTTGATGCCAGTCATGGTGGTGAAAGGAAAGAGCCCATTGGAAACTGGGGAAGAGCTTGGAGGCTCTCTCCTTCCCTCACTGCCTGCTTCATGTTGAGTTTTTCCTGAACCATATCCAAACTCCTGACCTTCCAACCATTTGTCGGCCGTCACCGCAGCAGCAGCGACCACAGACTTCAGAACAAAGGCCCCAGCTAAACATCTTGCCCTTCTCTGTAAAATGGTGTTTCTTCAATTTCTAACTGCTTGATACTGCTCTGACACCTTGAATGCTAGAACTTGAGTGAGCTCCCTGCCTACTGACCACAGCCTGAAACTGTGTCATCTCAGGAAAGAAACGGCTAAGGTTCTCTAACAACCCAGTACGGGTGTGGGCTGGGAAAATAATGTCTGTGGTTCGACGGGTGCTTGATATTCTGTCACCTTTTTGGACAGGTATCCTTTCCCCAGAGGCCAGAGGTCCTTCCTTCCCCGTTTCACACTTCTCGGCTCTCTCAGGGCAGACCAGAAGTCGCACTAAGGCGTAGGAAGGACGCCTCCCAACTTGGGAGGTTTTCCAGGGCCCCAGATTCCACCAGCCAGAAGTTTGATTTACTGGCACCATCTGTGGGAAGACAAATGGCCCCTTGTGGCTGTGCTGGTCAGAGGCAGAGAAGGAAGGAAAGAAGGAGAAAAAAATGGAGGAAGGTACATTAGTACATCAATAAATACTCAAGTGACATATGACGAGTGAACAAATAAAAATCCCACACAGGAAGGCGGCAGGTGTCCTGGAGGGTGATGTTGAGGTCAAAGGGGTGACACTTTCTTTCTTTTTTTTTTTTTTTAGCCCAAGAATAATCTGTTAAATTCTGGGTACAAACAATACAGTATAGTCTTCTGGTTGCCATGACACCGTGAATCTCTCTCCTCTGATGTCAAGCTGCTCTTCCCTCTCCTTGAGAACTCAGAATGCCAGTTTTCTTGCCACAGTCAATGCTCTGCCTGGTTTCAAGGGCTCATTGATGGGCTCTTCTAATAACTCCCTGTCTCCCAGGACTGTTTGTTCCAGAACCCTAAGGTCACATTCTTTCTGGGGCAGAGAGAGCCCGACATGTGGGAGCCTAGACCAGGGAGGACAGATTGTTCCAGTTAGGTACGTGACCTAATTTTGCTGATGTCTGGTCCAGCCTCTGACCCTTCCAAAGTCCACGTCTCTCCTCGCTCCACGTTACACACCAGATCTGCCTTTAGAACACAGTACTAGGATCTGCTGGGGACTATGGTTTAATTTGAAAACTTTCTGCTAAACATCTATTTATCTGTTGGCCTGCCGCAAACTCCCATGATGAGAGTCACTTTTATAGATGAAAGCCTTAAAAATGCTGCCAAATTAAAATGCTCCCTGTATTTGGAAATACAAAGTAGCTGGTAAAGCCTTGGAGTCCATTAGACAGGGAGGACAGAGCTGTTGAGGGCCTGCGACACAGCATGAGTCAATTTCATGCAGGAGGAGGAATAGGTCCATGTTACTGGGAACGTCTCTGCACACACTAATTTTTCACATTCGTCCCAAGCCTATTCCCCTTTTATCCTAGCTCATTAAACCTACAAGGCGTTCTCAATACCTTCTTCTCACCACTCATGTCCAGCCAATCATGACTTCATGGGATTTCTGACTTCTTCACGTCTCTCGAAGCCATGTACTTCACGTTACCTCCATAATCGCTACCCTAGTCCAGATCATCCTCATTTCTCACCCGTGTTGCTTTACTGTGCAAGTCTTCTAACTCATCTCCGTAGTCCTACTTTCTTCCCTTTTGCCAACCATTCTCCACCCTGCAGCCGTTCTCTAACACGACAATGTGGTCATGCCTGTCCTCTGCCTAAAACACATCGACGCAATCCTTTATTGCTTCCTTGGTAAAGGTCAGCCTACTTAGCACAACACTCAAGGCCATCCACACGTGACCTAGCTCTTTTTTTTTTTTTTAATGGTACTTTAAGTTCTGGGGTACATGTGCAGAACGTGCAGCTTTGTTTCGTAAATATACAAGTGCCATGATGGTTTGCTGCATTCATCACCCCACCATCTACATTAGGTATTTCTCCTACTACTGTCCCTCCCCTATCCCCCCACGCCCTGCTGTCCCTCGTCTAGCCCCTCCACCCCCGACAGGCCCCAGTGTGTGATATTCCCCTCCCTGTGTCCATTTGTTCTGATTGTTCAACACCCACTTATGAGTGAGAACATGCAGTGTTTGGTTTTCTGTTCTCGTGTTAGTTTTCTGAGAAGGATGGTTTCCAGCTCCATCCAGGTCCTTGCAAAGGACATGAACTCATCCTTTTTCATGGCTGCATAGTATTCCATGGTGTATATGTGCCACATTTTCTTTATCCAGTCTATCATGAATGGGCATTTAGGTTGGTTCCAAGTCTTTGCTATTGTGAACAGTGCCACAATGAACATACATGTGCGTGTGTCTTTATAATAGAATGATTTATAATCCATTGGGTATATACCCAGTCATGGGATTGCTGTGACCCAGCTCTTGCATCCCAGCCATACGTCACATCTCTCACCCCACCCCAACACTTCCCACGTGACCTACACTTTAACTACAGCTATCTACTCTTTGTGGTTTGTTGAACTTATCATGTTTCTGACCTTTTGCACAAGAGGCTTGCTTTCCCTGAAACGCACTCCCATTTCTTTCCCCTTTATCTAGTTTACTCCTATTCGTCCTAGTCCTTCAAGGGTGAGCTCATGTACCACCTCCTCCAAAGTCTACATTAGTTACTTTTCTGCCAGGGACCCACAGTACTCATGTGTCTTTCAGGAAATGCAGTGAATAAATTGTGTTGTAGGTATCTGTTGAGTTATAGATACAGATATCCGCCAGTGGGCTATGAGTTTTGTGAGGACAAAGACTGTGCCCTTATTTACTTTTATATCTCTAGTCTCTAACACGGTGTCTGTCAATCGGCAATTCTCAGTAAATATTTGCTGAACAAATGAACAGGACTCAGACAATATCAATAAACCAGGGGAATAGCTGCTGTTCTTGGTGGGGGAGAGAAGGAAAAAAGGGAAACTGAAATCCAGGGGGAAAAGAATAAATAAAACCCAAAACAATTCTTAAAAATAGCATTAAAGAGGAATAAGGCCTATCAGATATTGAAACATGTTATGATGCTACATTAAAACAGTTGGGTTCTAGAGAAAAAAATAGATCAATGTCTATTAACAGTTCTAAATACATGTGGGAAATTAGTACATTTTAAAGATGGCATAGCAAATCAACGGAGGGGGAAGATGAATTATTCAAAAATTATACTTGTACAACAAGCTAGCTGAATTCTCTAATTGACTTTTTACACCAGAATTAATTATGGCTTAATCAAACATTTTAATATAAAAATAAAATGTTAAAAGTACATAAAGAAAGTATTGGAGGATTTAAATACATACAATCCTGGAAAGGGGTGGGCCTTTCTAAGCAGGCAACAAATTCAAAAACCTTAAAAACTGGATAAATGTGACTACATAAACATTTCAAATCTTGCCACAGCAAAAAAATACAAAAACAAAGTCAAAAGGCAAATGACAAACTACAATATATTTGCAACACTTACAATTTCCTTAATTTCCAGAGAGCTGAAGCAAATCAAAAGAAAAACACCAACAACCCAGAAACAAACGAGCAAATAATATGAATGGGCAGTTTAAATAGAAATAAATACAGGCTGAATGTGGTGACTCACGCCTGGTATCCCTGCACTTTAGGAGGCCAAGGTCGGTGCAACACCTGAGGTCAGAAGTTCCAGATCAACCTGGTCAACATGGCGAAACCCTGTCTCTAAAAAAAAAAAAAAAAAAAAAAAAGAGAGAGAGATGCAAATGGCAAAAACCCAAATTATTAAATTTAAGCCTTACTTATAAACAAATAAATGCAAAACAAATCACCAAGCGGCGATTTTTTTTTAACCAACCAACCGGGCCTATTT
>CAUYQU010036181.1:0-49671 GCA_963574635.1 Cheracebus regulus
CTGACTGGGCAGAACTAAAGGAGGGAGCCAGAAGAACAGTCCTCACTCTGCGACTTCCCAGTTTAATTGCTTCTTCACATCTGTGTTTTTCTTTTTTTAGATTTTCTATTTTATTTTCTTAAAGATAGGGTCTCGCTCTGCCACCCAGGCTGGAGTGCAGTGATGCAGTCACAGCCCACCGCAGCCTTCAGTCCTGCTTCAACCTCCCCTGCAGCTGGGACTGCGGGCGTGGGCCACCACACCTGGATCATTTTTTTTGAATTTTATTTTTGCAGATCCCCTTTATGATGTAAGGTAGCATGTTACTTAGGGTGAGGACTGGGATGCAGACATCTTTGGGAAGGCCATTATTCTGCCTACTACAACCCTCATTTCATTTTCCTCCTAGATGTGAATCTAGGCCCCCAAAGATTATTAGCACTCAAAAGTAATTACAGTCAAATTTCTTCAGGCCCTTGGTAGGTCTCCTATAGGTACTCTGTGGACCATGGCTATCTTTTCTTTTCTTTTTTTCTTTTTTTTTTTTTTTGAAGCAGATTTTCACTCTTGTTACCCAGGCTGGAGTGCAATGGCACGACCTCGGCTCACCACAACCTCCGCCTCCTGGGTTCAAACAATTCTCCTGCCTCAGCCTCCCAAGTAGCTGGTACTACAGGGATGCACCACCATGCCCAGCTAATTTTTGTATTTTTAGTAGATACGGGGTTTCACCATGTTGACCAGGATGGTCTCGATCTCTTGACCTCGTGATCCACCTGCCTCGGCCTCCCAAAGTGCTGGGATTAAAGGTGTGAGCCACCACACCTGACCCCCATGGCTGTCTTTTGAAGACTAACACGCAATGCAACTGCGGAGGACATGCAGAGGGAGTTCAGTCAATACTAGCTTCCTTCCTGGCCGAGCAGCATTGAATCAGTTAGGAATACTTTGGGCTGCAAGGTACTAAAAAAATCTGACTTAAATATGGTTCATCAGTTGTTGTTGTTTTGTTTTTCTTAATAGCAAAAGTCTCGGTGGCTACTGGCCTTGGTTCAGTGGGCCAGTGATGTCAGGGCTGGCATCTCTGGGAGTCTCTTTCAAGTTCCCTAATGCTTTTGCCTCACTCACTGGATGTCTGCCCCAGCTCCAGGCATAATGCTTTTGCTTCACTCATGAGATAGCTGCCCCAGCTCCAGGCATTATGTCTAAAGTCAAGTCAAGAAAGATGGAAGAGATGGCAACAATAACTATGTCCCTGTTGTCAGGAAAGCAATTTCTTCCCAATCCCCCAGCATACTTCCACTTACGTGTCATTGGCCCAAGCAGTCATGTCACTCTTTAGCAGCAAGAGAGGCTGGGAAAGCAAGTATTTGACATTTCCAGCCTTTATAGTGAAGTTGGTTGAGGGGGAAGGAGGTTAGGTATTGGATTAATCAAACAAAAGAATCTGTCACTACTTCTTGTCTTGGATTTACTTGGTTCCTCCCATTGAATGTATAGATAAAATATAGTCATTCTGGGCTGGTTATGACTATCAGCAACTTTTGTCTCACCTTTCCTCTTCTAACTCTCATGAAAGTCAGCTCTTTGGAAAAGCTCATGACCTCTCTGTCCATCGTTGTCGAAACTAGGAGCCTGGCAGGCTAGTGCTGGGAGTTGGGGAGTTTGCTAGAGACCCACAGCATGGATGATCGTGTTTGCTGCTCGTGATGACAGTGACAAAAATAAGTATATGAAATGAGTTCTATTATTATTTCCATGAAGGAGACTGAGGCTTGGAAAATTTAATGACCTTCCTCAAAGTGCCACCCCTACTAACAGCCTAAGTTGTTGATCACTATGCTATACCTCCTCCTGGAATTCACTTTCCAGGAAGAAAAGACCAAAGGCAGAAAGTCTCTATTACTCCAAAGCCAGGGAAAGAATGTTGCAAGATTAATGATCCAAGTGATGCCTCCAGTGTCCAAAATTCGTTGCATGTACAGCATCAGTAGTTGAAATGTGATCTGAAGAGGCAATAAGCACACCACACACCTAGCCTTGTCCCACAGTTCATTAATCACCCTTAATTCAAAAGCATTTATCATGATTAGATCCAGCCCAGCCCCTGTGGTAAGAGATTTCTTTTTTAAATAATGCAAATAGCAAACCGTATCTTTCCTGTGGCTTCTACAGGTCAGGGTCTGGAGGTCAAGCTCACTCATTCATTTACCAAATATTTATTGAGCACCTACTGTGTGCTAGGCACTGATCTAGATGTTGAAAATCCAGTAGGGATCAAATACATCAAAATCTCTGCTCTATATGTCTGCCCTATATGTCTCCTCCAGTGAAGAGACAGGCAATAAGTGAAATAAATAGGTAAAATGTGAAGATTGTTACATGGTGTTCCCACAATCCTAGGAAATAATTGATTGTTCCATAGTCAAGATGACAAGTTTCCATCACTTTGTTTTAAATCCATTTAATCCGTCAATGACAGTCCTATGATTAATAAAAGAAAAGCTAATTTTACAACTTGGACAAGTTGATGAGTGGTAACTCACTTCAATGAACAAAACTCTGAAAGCCAGTGAATCCACAACAGCTTCATGATGTGGAAGTAACCAATCCCTGGTGGACTCGCTTCTGTGAACATCATTCTAAGGCTGATATCAACCCACTCCTGCCTCTAAAAGCAACACAACCTGCAACACTCTTCACACCAACTCTTAAAGACTGGCAGTTTGCTTTGCTTGGAGAAATTTTCCTGACCACTATGGGTATTCCTTACTTAAGAAAGATATTCAGATTTTGAGTGATGGTCTCCTCCTTTGATAAATCTGGAGTGCCCAATGAAATTGTGTGAAAATGCCCAGTTGGCAGAATTCCAGGGGACTCGACAACAGATGCTTTGAGCCCAGGTCCTCTGTGCCCTAATTCTACTTACTTTGTGGATTTCCCTGACATGTTTCATTAAAATGTCTTTGCTGAAAGTATTTTGTTATCCTAGAATTCATAACCAAATAGTTCTTTGTTCAAGAAAATGAGACCTCAGTCTTTTTGTACAATTAGAACTTCTTTTTTGGAAATGCATCATTTGGTGAATATTTTTGCCTTTAATCTGCTTGTCCTTTCCCTGCTTGCTTTGCTTTTGTTTTTATTTGACTATTTGTACAAAGTCTCATCTTGTGCAGCTTTGATTTGATCTGCACTGTCTTGTGTCTGATAAATGCATGAGAGAGTGTGCCACAAGGACAGTTGGAGGCGTAGGCTCCAATCTCATCCAAGCTAGCCCTGAGGACTGTGAGTTGAAGGTTCGGGAGACAAGTAATTAATTCATGTTTTGCTCTCAATCCCTTTCCCAATGTTATGAGGATGTTCTCTATCTCATCAACTTGTAAAAGAAGGTCACTTTGTCTATCCCATGGTCAACAATTGTTGCATCATTGATTGTGTGACCTCTTCCTCGATTCTGCTTGGTTGGTTGAAAGACTGTGCACAAGTACACACACTTTTGACTAACTGTGGTGTCTCCTTGTTATGGGATTGGCTAGGTCAAAGCCTCAACGTTTTCCTAATGGAACTCCTGCTTTTTGCATGAATTTAGTTTTAACTTGGTAAGTGACAAAACAAAATTGTTTTACTTGATATATTAGCTTGCTAGAGTTGCCATGCCAAAGTACCACAGGCCAAGTGCTTTAAACAACAGAAATTTATTTTCTTGAAATTTTGGAGGCCAGTTCTGGAGCTAGAAGTTTGAGATCGAAGTGTCAGCAGGATTGGTTTCTCCCTGTGTTGTCATATGGGTCTTCTCTCTGTGTCTGCGTCCTAACTGCTCGTCCTCTTCTCCACCACCTCCTCCTCCACCCTTCCTCCTCCTCCTTCTCCTCCACCCTTCCTCCTCCTCCTTCTCCTCCTTCTTCCTTCTCCTCCTTCTCCTTCTTCCTCCTCCTCTTTCACCTTCTCCTTCTCCTCCTTCTTGTTTCTTCCTGTTCTTCTTCTTCCTCCTCCTCCTCTCTTCCTCCTCCTTTTTCTTCTTGTTCTCCTTCCCTCCTCCTCCTTTTTCTTCTTTTTCTTCTTCTTCTTCTTCTTTTTGTTGTTGTTGTTCTTCCTTTTGTTCTTGTTCTTCTTCCTCCTCCTCCTTCTCCTTCTCCTCCTCCTTGTTTCTTCCTCTTCTTCTTCTTCTTCCTCTTCTTCTTCTTATTCTGATTCTCTCTTCTTTTTCTCCCCTTCCTCCTCCTCCTCCCCTTTCTTCTTCTTGATGGGTCTTGCTCTGTTGCCCAGGCTGGAGTACAGTGATGTGATCATAGCTCACTGTGGCCCCAAACCATCCTCAGCCTCCCTAGTAGCTGGGACTATGATGCGATTATACCTCACTGTGGCCCTCAGCCTCCCTAGTAGCTGAGACTATAGGCACCATACCCAGATAATTTTTATTTATTTATTTTTTACATTGCCCAGGCTTGTCTTGAGCTTCTGATCAAGCAATCCTCCTGCCTCCCAGGAAGCTGAAATTACAGACTCCAGCCATGGCAACTGGCTCTAATCTTCTCTTCCTATAAGGACGCCAGTCATATTGAATGAGGGCTCACCTAATTACCTCTGATGACCCTATCTCCAATTACAGTCAGATTCTGAAATACTGGGGATGAGGACTTCATCATATGAATCTCAGACAGACACAATTCAGCCCCTAACACTGAGAAGAACTTATCATTTGGGGGAAATTGTGACATGTCAATATTAAGAAATTAATACATTTCACAATAGCTTGGGAAAATGATGAGAAAAATATATGCAAAGTTCAGTAGTCAGCTTCTTTGATGGACAGACTAAGGGCTCAAAACAAAGCTTTGACACAGACGGACTCTGTCGCAAAGATTCGACTTCACTCCCACTCAGAACTCTCTCCTTTGTGCTCTGCTCTCTTTCCTTGGTCATCGCCAACCACTTACATTCCTCTATTTCTTCTGCTCTCTCTCCTGAGCTTCTAAAGGAGTTTGTCTCAGGAAAAGAAGAATTACATTGCAAAATAGCTCCTGAAAACTACTAGACCAGAAGGCATATCTATAGAAGCTGAATTTTAACCATGGGCAACAGCTAAACTGAGGGATATAATTAAAGTATTTTTATAAACCTCAGGAAGGAAGGCAGAAATTTGCTGCAGAGTTCAGGATTTTATTACACTGTCCCCAGCAATCAGATGTATATCAACTAGTCTACTGAATTGTCAAGCCCTGGTGAGGGAAAATGTTAAAAGTAGCAGTGTAGTAGAGATAAAGAGAGAAACTAAATAATTCAGCTATGCCGCAATTCTTTAAATGGACCAAAGAGCACAAGGAAATAGGAAAGTTGTTAAAATAAGGCCATGTCAGGAGGCTTTTCCTAAAAGGCAGTGGTGTGCTGGTAAATATTTAACCACCAGCTCTTTGGGGTGGGGGAGTAGGGAAAAGCTATGACTTGTAGCGTTTGCAGATTTCCAGGGTGTAAATACTCCCACCATAGCCAGTTTCAAGCTAACCACGAGATATGGCCTAATGCAGCATTGAGTAAAGAAGCTCTCCAGGGTCAGTGCAAGCCAGTTTCAGCACACCACGGCTTCAGAGTAGCTTAGACAAAGATTTGAATTTGCAAAGAAAACAAGGATGAATCAACACATGCCACAAACTTTTTAAACAGTATTTTGGAGTGAACCCACAGCCGAAACCAGGAAAGAGTCATCCTCTCTCTTTTTCAATGTCCTCTGACCTAAAATAGGAGAATAAGAAAAAAATAGGTTTGAAAGAAAAGTTGCCAATGTAGAAAATCTTCAACATGTAGCCTAATGGAAATAAATAAGCTAGAAATGCAAGTAAACATCTGAGTTTCTGAATTAAACAACTGGCCCAGGGATCCAAACATGCTCTCTGTGCTCAGAATTCAGAACTTGTTAAGAGGATTACCTGTGGAGGTTGCAGGCAGAAGAACCACTGGAAGAATGAATGCCCCATAGTTGTGTAGAAACTGAAAAACCACTATCCGAAATCTGTCCAGCAATGCCTCACAGAGAGACATTAGCACCCAACAATTCCTACTTTTCCTCTTCTAAATTTCATACATAATAGACATCTGTTGTTTTACCTGCCCGAGGATCTCTACCTCTGGAGTCAAAACCCATTTTTCGTGTGCTTTAAGTGAAGCTGACCCCAGCTTCTTCACCTAACCTAGCAGGTGACTCAGAGACAGCCGGTTGGGAACTCCAGCCCCTTTGTTCAGTGATGGGCAAGTGACCCAACCTGGACCAATCAGAGTCCTTCTTGATCTGCAGGATTTTCAGGAAAGATGGCATCTCTTCAATGGAGTTGCTCAGCTAGTGAGCAGGCATCCATTTCTCCCTAAACCTGGGCTTGCCACTGGAGTAGCTCAGCTCTGTTTTGCCTCTGCTTCTATTCCCTCTGCATTCCTGAACATCCTTCTCCCTCTTCTCACTGCCTCCTTCATAGCTGCTGCTTTCTTGTGGCCACCGATGGCCTACCTAGTTCATGGCCTTCCAAGTTCTTGCCTACTGCTTTTGCATTTTGCATCTTTACACTTCTGCCTCGTCTACCCTGTGAAGACAGGGACCATGCCTGTTTTGTGTACTATTTTATACCCATTGCCTGGAATTCTTTTAAATAGGTGAATGATCTTTGTCTTTCTCTGGGTTTTCCATTCAAACTTGCCAAAAAATGAGTTCTGATAGGATTGAGTTCCCCACCCCACTGGGGCTTTCTTTAGTCAGGTATTCTATTCTTGTCCAGTCCATTATGGCCACCTTGTAAAAGGAACTCCCTGCAGCTAATGGAAGGTTTCCAGAAAGATGAATGTATAGCTTGCAGAAAAAGCCTATTCAGCCCCAACAAGGTCTTGGAGGCAGATTCTGACATGACCCCATTGATCTCTGCCTCCTGATATTCCTGCCCTTGTGTAATCTGCTTCCCTGAGCAAGGGCTGGACCTACTGACTTGCTTCTAACCAACAGAATAAGACAAAAGTGATGAGATGTCACTTCCATGATTAGGTTAGAAAAGACTGACTTCTCTTATTCTTCTTATATGTTTGTCCTTATGGACAGGCCCATCTGTCAAGGAACTGTGGGTGACCTCCAGCCAACAGCTGGAAACTGAATCCTACTAACATGCACTTGGAAGTGGATCCTTCCCAGCAAAGCCTTCAGATGAGACCACAGCCTGAGTCAACACATTGATTTCAGTCTTGTGAGAAACCTTAAGGCAGAGTACCCAGCTAAACTGTGCCTGGATTTCTGATATACATTAACTGTGAGAAGATAAATATGCTGTTTTAAGTCACTAAGTTTGGGGATAATTTGTTATGCAGTAGTAGATAACTATATACAAGCCAAGTGATATCTCATCCCCATGTCTACCATCATTTCTTAAATTACCACTCCCTTAAAACTTCAGGGTGGTCCTCCTGGGCTGGGCATTTGGGGTAACATAGTCAACTCTTCTTTAGAGCTCTGTTATATTTCAAGGGCCAGAGGCAGGGAGATGCCTAAATAGACATTCACAGAAGGCGTCTTCCACTTGGGCCTATATCCAAGGAAGAGATTACAGTTCCCCAGATCTCTGGCCTCTAGTACCCTGTAGTGCTAGTGCTGAGAGCTGAGGCTTTATCACCCAGGAAGTGGGTGACCAACCCTCTGAAAAGTGGCCTGGGGCCAGAAGACACCAGTAACAGCAAGAAGTTGGGCTTGCACTGGGACTGAATTCTCCTCCTTCACTTCTGGAGAATAGTTTATATTTTGGCCTAGGATGGCCACTGAGATCCCACATTCTGCTCTGAGCCTCTGAAACAAATCTGAGCTGTCTAGACTAGAAGCCCTTGACTGCCCTCCCTGATATCTGTCTGTTGCATTCCAGGCTCATAACCTTGCTAGAGTGACTTCTGTCCAGACAGCCCAGGATTTATGACTCAGAGCCCTTCAGCCAGAGCCAAGACACAGAACTGACCAGCGAGGGTTGGGGCAAAGGCAAAGCCTCTGCCCATTCTTCCCTGGAGCAGCTGTCTCCTTGGGAATGTTAAACACCCAGCTGAGGCCTAAACCAGAAAAAAAAACAAAGCATCCCTATTGAAAGTGTGCCTCCATCATTTCCCTTCAGTAGATGAGGTGACTTCTCAGAGAGTAGCTGGGAAACCAAAGACAAAAGAGACAAAGAGCCTGACGTCCTCATCCTCCCACAGGCTGCTGGGTGGGTGAGTCATAGGGTGGTTGGGAGATGCCTCTTTATCTTCAGTGCACATCCAGCCTCAGGAAAGGCGTAGTAGATCCGTCTTCCAGGGCCCTTCCAGTTTGAAGCCCTTTCCCTCTCTTTACTTCTGTTTTGGAGGCCAAGGAGTTCACCTGGGTTAGGAGAGCCAAGGTGCCCTGGTGGGTCTGCAGAATCTGCCATCATCTCACTCTTGTGTGATATAGGAGTCCCAGGGTGGATTTCTGGCCATCTTGGAAGGCCATGTAGCAAAGCAGTCCTGAATGACTTCAAGAAAATGCTCTGGGACAACTTTGTGCAGTGAGAACAGAGGCACAGGAACCAGACCATCCCAGGACTAAATATATCCCAAGCCACTTGCAGTGTGCCCTTGGGTAAATTACCCACCATCCTGTCCCCCTCAAGCTTCAGTTTCCCCATCTGTAAATGTTCAATAATTTATTCACACAGCACCAGCGCCTATCTTGTAGAATTAAACAGGATTGGGACTAGGGTGAAGTAAGTGAGACGCTTGCCTTGGGCACAAAATTTAAGGGAGTGCCAGAAAGCTCAGTAGCCTATATAAATAATATTTTAATGCAATATTTTTAAAAATCAAAATTAATGCAAAAATAATCCATGAGTAACAAAATATCACAATGAATTCTAAACAAAGAGGATCTAGTCAATAAGTGGCTGTGAACATTAAGCTCCATAAGCTTTGTGAGATGCTTTCCAGAAGGCTGCAAAGATGGGATGCAGCTGCGTGAAGAGCCCCATCAGGCCTGCTCAGGCCCAAGTTCAAGTGTACCATGTTGGCTTGCACTGTGTAGTGCAGTGGTTAGTCATATAGACATGGGAGTCCAGTAGACCCAGGTCTGAGAACTGACTTCACTACTTACCAACTCTGTGACCTTGGATGAGTTATTTTGTCACTCTAAGCCTCAGTTTCCTTATGTGTAAATTAGGATAATAATAACACTGTCTCCACTAACAGGTTGTTGTAATGCAGATGCCTGACCCATAGAAAGAGATTCATCACAGTGGTTGTCATTATGGTATCATTTAACAAACACCAGAATCAACATGAATAACTCCCTTGGCTGGGCAGAGGATAAAACAGGCTGGCATTTTGTGACTGTCTGCTCACTGCCTTTGTGAGTCCTCCCGATAAGCTGCATCTGCCTGGCTTTCTTGTTAATCAAACACACAGCTGGCTGGGGAGCTGCTTGCCTGGAGCTGCCTTTGCTACTGTGTCTGCTGCCATCTGGATATCAGAGGGATGACAGAGAGGAGGCTGGGTGTCAAGGCAGGAACAGCTGGGGCAGAGGGCTGAAAGAGTCCCGGGCTGCAATCTGTTTGCTGCATGCCTGTTTGAGATGCATGGTGCTTGGCAAGGAACAAGATAGCATCCCCAGGGTACAGCCAGCCACTCTCTGCCTTTCTCCTTGGCATGCATACAGCATGGGGCTCTGGTCCGGTTTTGACCAGTGATCTGCTCCGATGGCTGACTTGTCCTGTTTGAGGAGAGCTAGGGGTGCAGGGGACCCCAACAGGACAAAGGATGACACTTTTCAGTTTATTTTGGGCAGGCTTTTTCCTTCTGATGCTTCTGACATCAGATGCAAGAAGAAAGGTTTTGAACCAGAGTTATGTGTAGGTGACAGTATTCATTTGTCCATTTAGTAAGCCACAGACCTGCGTTAGGTACCGAAAGAACTAACTGATGGGCTGGAGACGCAGCACAAGAGCAGAGCACAGGGTTCGTGAACTTTAACGTGTATCAGAGTCACCGGGAGGGCTCATTAAAAACCAGAGTTCCAATTCAGTCGTTCTGGGGAGGCACCCAAGAATTCGCATTGCTAGCAAGCTCCCAGGTGCTGCTGCTGGTCTGAGTATGACTGACATTAGATACGATATGCTGTGTAGTTAGACAACCTGGGTTTGTGTTGAGACCAACTCAGCTACTTACTGGTGGTGGGGCCTTTGGCATCTTTATCTCTCTGTGAATTGGTTCCTTATCTGTAAAATAAGGATGAAAATCACAGCACCTAACTCACAGGCTTCTTGAGTTATGTATACAAAGCACCCAAAGCAGTGCCTGGAATATGGTAAGCACTCAATATGCAGGAGCTATTATGATCTGTAATATTTAAACATTTTACAATGAATTATTACATGTGTGCTTTCATAAATAAACAAGGAAAGTGAGTAGCAGAAGGTCTCTATAGATTCATGCATACGGAAAATATTTGTATACAATTTATAGGGGCTCATAGGCCCCCAGGAATTTCATCCTTCTTGATGCCCTGGGTTTCGTAGATTATAATAGGTATCATTTTTGAGCCTCCTTTCTGTTGCATGAAGTGTGGCAGGTCATTCATATTCCAAATGATTTCATTTAGTTCCCACTATAATGCTGTAAGGCAGTCATTATCATTCCTATTTCACAGGCAGAAGAACTGAGGCTTAGAGAACTTGCCAAGTGAGGGTTAGAGTCAGGATTTGCACCCAAATCTGTCAGACTCTATGTCACATGGCCACTAGTCACATCCTTAGAATGACTGCATCACCAGTTTATCCAGAAGAACACATTTAGCAATGACCAAGCGATCAGCCCTGTAAGGGGGAAATTAAAGGTTGTTCTTGACCTCAAAGAGCTTCTATCTAATTGAGAAATCAAGGTAAACAGAAATCTGCAAAATAGTATATTATTGCCAGCAAATAATAGGTGTGGCAGTGCATTGATGTGATTCACCAGATATTCATTTGCTTTTCATGTTTTCCGGCTTCCCTTGCAGCTGTATTAGGCTCATGTGCCTGGGCTTTGGCCAATGAATATTGGGCATGATATAAGTTACTTCCAGTCTTGGCACTTAGAAACATGTCGAATTGTCTCTGCTTTCTTTTCCTTGCCTTGTTGCAGTGATTTAGGAAGCCATGTGTTCCAGATGGCGCAGTTCAAGATGGAGGAGAATTGCCCACCTGGAGTCAGATTGAGACAGGAAGGAGAAAATAACCTCTGTGGGTTTTAAACCACTGAGACTGCTGGTCACTGCTGCATAATCTAAGCCTCCTGACTAGTTAAATGAGACAGCCACAGTTGCATGCTGAGGAGTTCTGAGACAACTGGGGAGTCCTGAAATATTCAGGTCTTGAATTGGCTGCAGGCCCCATTCTAGACAAAGTGAATCAAAATATTTAGAGAAGGGTCACAGGACTCTTTACTTTTTAAGGTGATACTGAGGAGAGGCTGGTACTGTGGTCTGCCAGGTCTCCCGGAGAATCTCTCATGAGAAAGGCACCATCCTATGAACGTCTATAGAGCAGGCTCTTGGATGGGACTCCTTGGGCTACAAGCCTGCCTTCACCTCCTAGCTTTATGCGGTAATATAAGGATCTACTTTGTAAAGTTGTTTCAATGACTAAATGAGTTGATGTATTCATTACATATTGCAGGGTAACAAATTACCCCAAAACTTAATGCTGTCGACAAAAAGAGTCAAACACTGTAAACTATTGGAAGAGGTTTATTCTGAGACAAATATGAGTGACCATGGCCTATGACACAGCCCTCAGGAGGAGCTGAGAATATATGCCCAAAGTGGTCAGTGTGCAGCTTAGTTTTATACATTCTAGGGAGTCACGAGACTTCAATCAAATACATTTAAGAAATACGCTAGTTTTGTCCAGAAAGTTGGGACAACTTGAAGCGGGGGCTTCCAGCTTGTAGGTAGATTTAAAAATTTGCTAATTGACAATTGGTTGAGTTTATCTAAAGACATGAGATCTATAGAAAGGAATATCTGGGTTAAGAAAAAATACTGTGGAGACCAAAGTTCTTATTTGCAGAGGAAACCTTCAGGTATTAGGCTTCAGAAAGAATAGATTGTAAAATGTTTCTTATCAGACTTAAAGTCTGTGTTGATGTTAATGCCAGAGACGTATAATGAGACATATCCAACCCATACTTCCCTTCATGGCCTGAACCAGTCTTTCAGGTGAAATTTTAAGGATGCCCTGGCTGAGGAGGAAGTCCCTTCATATGATTGGGAGGGGGCCTTAGAATTTTAGTTTTGGTTTGTGGTGACATAAAACAACCACCATTTACTATCTCATAGTTTGCATGGACCGGGAATTCAGGGGTATTGTGCTGGGCGGTTCTGGCCTCTCATGAGGGTGCTGTCACATGTGGGCTGGTGCTGCATCAACTGAAGGCTCACATGGGGCTAGAGCCCCACTTCCAAGCTGTCTCACTCAGGTGGCTGTTGACCAGAGGCCTCAGTTCCTTTCCACACAGGCCACGCCACAGAACCGCCTAAGTGTCCTCACTGCATGGTGGCAGGCTTCCCTCAGAGCAAGTGATCCAAGGCACCAAGGGTGAGGTCGCGATGCACTGGCGTCACACAGGTCAGCCCTGACTCGGTTTGGGATGGGACTAAACATGGATAAGGATACTAGGAGGCGAGGATCCCTGGAGGCCATCTGTGAGGCTGGACAGCATAAGCTTTTCAAATATAAACTGATCTGAAATACAATCTTACTCTTATCAACAGCATAAGCATTTCAGTTGATATCTGAAATGCTTCAAACCATGTCTGACACAGAATTACAACTCAATAAGCATTAGCTATTTTTTATTACGAATAGGATGATCAGTAATGTCTAACTCAGAACTCCAGCTTCTCCACCATTTTATCTTCCTCCCCTCATTCCTCAACAATGCTTCCAGGTGGAGACCAGCTGTATAAACACCTGTGCACCTGTTATGCCAGGCTGTGCACTGGGCGCTTGGCTCCGAGAAGGTAGGGGTCCACCTGGGCACCTCTGTGCCCCAGGGCAGAAGAACTCTAATAGAGACACAGAAGATGCTAGAAGTCAGGGAAGAAGAGGTTGAATAATAATGAGTGCCTACATGGGGGTGTCACATTTAACAGGCTTGTTCACTTCCATTATCCTACTAGAGAAAAAGTGGTGGCATGGCTAAAAGCACATACTCTGCAATGAGATTGTCTGGTAGCAAATTCCAGTTCTCCTCCTTACTGTGTGAATGTGGACAAGTTACATAACTTCCCTGGTGCCCAGTTTTCTGTTAAAAAATGGAATAATAGTTCTCATTTTACAAGGTTGTTGTGTGAATGAAATAGTCTAAGCATGTAAAAGGCTCAGAACAGTGTCTCTGTCTCATAATAAATGCTAAAAACATTTGCTATTATTTTCTTTCTCAAATCACCTGGGGCAGAGGGTGGGGGCAGGGATTAAGGATTAAAGAGACAAGGGAATAAACAGATGCAGACCCCTTAAAAATTCCAAGGCAACCAGGCGTGGTGTCTCACACCTGTAATCCAAGCACTTTGGAGGCCAAGGCGGGTGGATCACCTGAGGTCGGGAGTTCAAGACCAGCCTTGCCAACACGGTGAAACCCCATCTTAAAAAAAAAAAAAACACTTCCAAGGCAAAGCTGGTGTTAAGACATAGCTCTCTAGGACTTTCCCCTAGAGTCTCCCTGGCTCAGGGGGCGCTGCTCACACAGGGGGAAGCTTGACCCAGAGTGAGTCCATCAGGCTGTGAGTCACTGAGCCGGGGTTGCGCCCCTCACAGCCACCTGGCACCCTTCTTGGCTGACTTCTTCTGTGACCAGGGCCTCTGGTAGCCCTGCCCCCCTCCCTACTTGTTGTTTGTATTGTCTTCTCCTAGTTTTCTTTGTTTCAGATATGCTCAGGGGTTCCTGAGCCTATCTTGTGTTCCTTTGCTGGATGCGTGACAAGGGATTAGGGCTGGGGCCAGGGGCCCATCCGTGGAAGGTGGAGGCAGATGGAGTGGGGCGAGGCAGCAGGCAGGTAGGAGAAATCAAAGGGCTTCACATCAAAGAAAGAGAAGGCAATCAGCTGGAGTATTCTCTGTCCTCTGAGATGGGATCTGAGCTCTAATTTGTGAATCTTAGTTAAGTTTTGAAAACCAAAAGCAAAGGGCTGCTGGACCTCCTGCCTAACAGACGTGTTTGCTGAAAAGATTCAGAACCGTGACAAAGATACAGCTCCCGCAGAGCTCTAAAGAGAAGGGAATTCAAGCTCCAGAAGGTGGAGACCCCATGGTGAAAGTGACAAACAGGGTTCACACTCTCCTGGAGCTCATCTTCCAGTGGGAGTACACAGACAACGCCAGACAAGATCATTTCAGTAAGTGCGATACGTCCAACAGAGACCCCGCGACTCTGGGTTGGGTGGTCGAGGAAGCCTTTCCGAGAAGGTCACACTGGGGCTGAACCCTGCACAGCCACGTGTGGATCCAGGGAAGTGTGTTCTAGGGCGATGAAAGAGCTGGTGCCAAGGTCTCGGGCAGAAGGGAGTTCGGTGTGCTTGAGGAACAGAGGGAGGTCAGCGTGCCTGGGGAAAGTGCAGGGAGGAGAGGGGGTCCACTGAGCCGGGGCGGCTGCGATGAGGAACACAGGTGTTATGGTGAGACCCGTGGCAGGTTTTAAGTATAGGAGTGATGACATCTGATGGGTTTGAAGTGACCACTCAGCCCTCAGGTACAGAATGGATTTCAGGGGACAACAGAAGGGGTGAAGCCTGTTAGGAGGATGCCAGGAGTCCAGGTGAAGGCTACACCTGGACTAGTGTAGATGGTGCAACTGAAGGGCATGGCAGGTGGGAGCCATGATGTGAATACAGAGAAGAGAACCACTCTGTACAACTCCTGAGGGACCACGACGAAGGAGCCTCACTTGATGGTGCCGCACGGTGGGGCTATGAGGAAAGGCGGCAGATCACAGCCAGGTCTGCACTGTCTAGAATAGCAAGGGAAGAGTTCCTGATTCCAGCCCCATTCCTAGCATGAGCAAGTTTCTATTATCCTAGGACTCAGCAGATGGGAGGGTGGGCGACTTACCCCGGGACTGGGCAGCTGATAGCCGGCCTTCTTTCCGGAGTAGTGCTCCCCCTGCACGAATCGCAGAATGCAGAGCTTAGAAAAGTGAGACCCTTCAAGGGATTAGGAAAAGGGATGCATTGGACAAGGCCAGGACACGTGTGTTGTGAGGCCCGGAGTGCTGTATCGTGGTAGCCTCTGGGCACTGGCAGCTCCAGCCCTGGGGAGGGCTATCCATGCAGCTTCCACTGCTCGTCTGGATGGAGCACAGAGCCTCTGCAGGGCCTCTTCATCGGCAGCAAGGTTCAGAGGGAAAAGGTTCAGGATGAAGCCTGAGGAAGGACAGGTCAGCGGGGACCCACTCCTTACCACTGTCCCCCAGCTGGCCAGGCTCCCAGCAAGCAGCCTCACCTCAAGCAGGCAGGAGTAGCAGGGGCTGCTGGGCTGGAGATGGCATGAAGGTGCTGTAGGCGGAGAGACCGAGGAAAGGGGAAAGGGCTTCAGAATGATTGCAGACCACTCAAGACCTGGTTCTCCCCAGGGCAACCTCCCAGACCCAAGTCCATTCACTCAGTCACTCACTCGCCAATATTTGAGACACCAGTGATATAACGAAGAGGTTGAGGAAGGAAGCAGGCAAGAAAGAAAAGAAGGGAGGAAAAGAAAAGAGAAAGGGATGAAGGAAAAGGGCACAGGTCCCACTCTTATTAAAAAAAACAAAACAAACAAACAAAAAAAACCTCATGGCCTAGTAGAGAAAAAAAACCAGGAATCAAAGAATTATAGGCCCATGAGTTGGAAGTTCCAGCCAGATGGAATGAGTGTGAATGCCTGCAGTCAGCTCCGAGCCTTCGCTGTCTCCTCTGAGCCTTTGCACGAGCTGTCCCTCTGCCTGGCCATCTTCTTCCCTGCATCCTGGGAAGAAAGGTGCATCCTCTGGCTCACTCTTACTTATGCTTCCAGTGTCAGCCCGATGTCATGTGCTCAGCCTCCCCTGGGGTCCCTCCACATGCTCCACAGCCCCTGTACCTCCCCATCATTGCCCCAGGCCAGAATGGTCTCTGACTGCGTCTCAATAGAAATAGAGAAAACTCTAAGGTCCCAATGTCACTTCCTCTTCCTAATTTTCTCTCCAGTCTTTAGGGGGCCAGTTCCAACAAGGCCTTTAAGACTGATATTCCTCTGCAGGGATGAGAGATGCTTGCATCCCCCTCTGGACTCTTATGAGACCAATTCGGAGGATGCAGCCTCTCTTGTCATCAGAAGGCATGAGCTATAAATGTGATTCCTCAACCCGGCTGTATGTGCAACACTTGGGGAATTCCGAAAAATACAGATGCCTGGGACTCTAACTCCAGAGACACTGGCTCAGTAGATCTGTGCTGAGATCTGGGCATATACATTTCTTGGAAATTTCTCTAGCTTCGTGTACAAATTTATCGATTGCAGCAGCATCTGTAATAGCAGAAGGCTGGTAACAGCCTGACTGTCCACCAATAGGAAACTGGCTGAATAAACCATAGCCCATCCAGACAATGGTATTCTATGTGCCCTAGAGAGGAATGAAGAAGCTCTTAAGTACTGATAGAAAGAGACCTTCAGGATAGGTTATTGGATTTAAAAAAAAAAAAAAAAGCAAGGTGTATAACATATACGATTTTTTCATCAAACTTTAATCAAACTTTTTCTGTAAAAAGCATGATGGTAAATATTTTAGGCTTTACAAGACACGTATAACCTCGGCCTGCGGGGGCAGATGTGGCTTCAACAGAGTAATAAATCTGTAAATGGAGTGAATCACAGAAAACTGAGGCTGATTGGGAGTCCTGAGTGGCCAGTGGAGAAGACAGGCACCTGAGTTAGGACCCTCGGATGGAGGCTTCCAGAGAATTCACAGTGGCACCTGATGTTAAAGCACCAGCTCTTACCATCCCTACCCCCAAAGCCAGAGAATAACCCTACAAAGCCAGCCAGCTACCCCTCCCCACTGTCCTCCCCGCCCCAACCTTTCCCTGCCGCTTGGAATAACATGCTTCCCCCCGCCACGAGATAGCCCTTTGATGTCATCCTCTCCCGAGCCTCCTTTTTGCTTTCCCTCCTCCATTTCCAGCTGCTCCTAATGTCACCAAGTCCCCAGATGTCGCCCCAGCCTCCTTGGTTCCTGACCAGCCTCGGTCCATCTGGGGCAGCCCCCTTCTTCTCCCTGGAACTCTCATCTTAAGATCACTGGCACTCCTGAAGGCCATCTCATCGACTTTTTTCTTCTGAGAATGATCCCTTTCCACACTGTAATTCCCCAGCCTTGAATTTGTCGAGAAACCAAAAACCAGTGGACTTGGGGCCAGACCTAGCTGTGACCTCTAGCAAGTTATTTCACATCTCCAAGGCTCGGCTTCCCGATCTGAGGAAGTGGGGATAGTAAAACCACCGCTGAAAGATATGAGGATTCAGAGACCTAGTGTACATGCCCACCAGATGCTTTGTGTGACAACTTCTGGTGCCCATTGCAAATGTGGAGATACTTTGCCCTGTTAGTGGATTAATCAGAAGTGCACAGTTTTTAGAGCTTGTGCTGCTTAGAAGGACTGTGGTTCGTGAAAACCCTCTAGATACCTCCAGCCCCTCCTACCCTATCCCTGCTGCAGAGGCTCAATTTATATATGTGTTCGGGGCTGAGCCTGGAGGTCTATACCCAGAGCTGCACACCTAGGAATCTAAGGAACACTCTGAGGAAGCTGACTTGGAGACTCGGAAGTGCCTTCTTCAATCCTAGCAGCTGCCTGGTGCTGCTGGGCTAGCGGGGAGTAGAGCAAGAAACTGGGGGCTCAGCACAGTGACTCATGCCTATAATCACAGCATTTCAGGAGGCTGAGGCAGGAGAATCGCTTGAGTCCAGGAGTTTGCAACCAGCCTGGCCAACAAAGCGAGACTGCATCTGTACATTAAAAAAAAAAAAAATCAGCTGGGCTTCTGTGGTGTGTACTACTTGGGAGGCTTAGGTGGGAGGACTGCTTGAGGCCAGGTGGTTGAGTCTGCAGTGAACCAAGACTGTGCTATACTCCAGTCTGGGCAGCAGAATGAGACCTTGCCTCAAAAAAAGGGGGACGGGGAAGAAACCCTGTCCAGACAGAGCCACTTTGCAAAGAGCCAGCAAAGATGTTTAATCTGTCAGATATCTTTATCAGTGGAGGGAGCAGAACTGTGGCTGGGCCAGTAGGATGCATTCACTGGGGTGGCTGAAGGTTCAGCTGAGGTCTGAAGAGGGGAGACGACTGGGACAAACAGCCCTGCCCCTGACATCTGCTGAGGCTTCTCCTTCAGAGGGAGCATGGCCTCGGGGGCTTTCCTGATCTCCCGATGACCTTCAACAGTGATATGAGTGGGATGGGGTTTCCCGTCCCCATGGCATGCGCTTCCCTCAACCTTTCACCAAGGACCTACCATGTGTCAAAGACTGAGCACTGGGGATAGGTGAACAAGATCAGCGTGGCCCCCGCTCTCGGATCTGCCGATCTCCAGGACTTGTTTTCTTGAGACTTCTGACGTTGCCTGACCTGAGTCAGAACCAGGGATTCCCGTTCTCTGCACATCCCTTCCCAACCACCCCTCCAAGACAGCAAGAGCTGTAGCTTCTGTTCTCAAATTTCTCCCTTGGATTCTTCATTCAGAGTTTCTTCTCAGCTATGGCTTAAAAAGCAAACAGCAAACAAACAAACCACACACCCAAACAAATTTTAGGCTGCACAGAATGGAAGCAGTGCCTGGAATCATAAAGATCATTTGTTCAGTGTCCCTTTTTCTCACTGTCAGGCTCTTGTCTGCACCATGGAACCCATTATGGCTTGAGCCTTTCCAGATTGATTCCCCATAAACCTAATGAGGACATTGGAAAGGTGAGCTCAGGTCAGGTCGTGAAGAAACTCTAATGGAGCCGCCCTACGGAGTTTGGAGTTCTGACAGCATACTGGGGACAATGGGAAGCCATTGACAGAGAAGAGCAGGACAGTGCCATGATGCATCTTCCATTCATTTATTACATTCAGTTAGCAAATATTTATTGAGCACGTACTCAATGCCATGCCTGTGCTGGGCTGTGGGGCTATAACATTGAACAAGATAGACAAGTTTCTCATCTCCATGTCTCCAGTGGGGAGACCAGACAATGAATATGGTAAATAAATTAGAATGCACATCAATTCATTGAGTTAATAAGACTTTCCACTGCATGAGGTGGTGGGGGGCAATAAATGAACAGGATGCTGTGATTCAGAATAAAAGAAGGAATCCTCTTTAGAGAGCATAGCTTGAGAAATTTTTTCTAAGAAAGTGACCTTTTAGCTGAGTCTCAAAAAAATGGGAAGTGGCCGGGCACGGTAGCTTACACCTGTAATCCCAGCATTTTGGGAGGCCGAGGTGGACGGATTACGAGGTCAGGAGTTCAAGATCAGCCTGACCAATATGGTGAAACCCCGTCTCTACTAAAAATACAAAAATTAGCCAGGTGTAATCCCAACTACTCAGGAGGCTGAGGCAGGAGAATCACTTGAACCTGGGAGGCGGAGGTTGCAGTGAGCCAAGGTCGTGCCACTGCACTCCAGCCTGAGCAACAGAGCAAGACTCTGTCTTAAAAATAATAATAATAATAATAATAATAATAATAATAATAATAAGGGGAGAACCCAATCTTTTCAAAAGCAAGGGAAAGAATGTTACAGTTTGGAGCAGTGTGAGGGGTTGGTAGGGGATACAGTGAGGGCTGCAGGGCTTGCAGCTGGAAAGCCTTTGGAGGACTCTTGGAACTAAAGGAAGGTTGGCATGAATGAAGTGCTGAGGAAAGTGTTATGAGCTCAGGAGGCAGAGGTTGGCAGATGTCATCATGCTTAGAGGCTACTGTAGGTGAGAAATGACAGAGTCATTAACCAAGTTGGTGCAGAGATGAAGAGAAAGGGACCGATGTGAGTATATTTTGGAGAGAGAACCAGCAAGTCTTGCTAATGGGTTAAATGGGAGGAAGGTGGGTGTAGCACAGGCAGGGAAGGCAGTCATGTTTCCCACGTTTCTGGTTGGAGCTGTTATTTACTAACATGGGGAAGCCTGGGAAGGTGGGACCAGGTTGAAACAAGATCAAGTTTTCTTTCTGGAAAGCACTGAGAAGGCTGAACTCGGGGAAGACAAGGCCAGTGCAGGGCACCCTTCAGAGGCGAATCCACTATTCCAGGTGAGAGATTATGATGAGGATGAGCGAGGGTGGTGACGGGGGATGAAGGGAATACCCATGTCTCTGCTGAACAAGCAAAGAGAATAGCTTCCCACTGCTTCAGATGCTATGAATTTCATTTTGTGAGATGGCTCAGCAGGCCAATGAGAGGGAGGAGTTCTTTTTGGATAAGGTTGAAAGGAAACCAACATACGGAGAGGAGTGGAGGCGAATGATGTGGAAAATAGGGTCACAAGAGAGACCAGGCAGGGACTGCAGCAATGCAGTGTCTTCCGCAGCTGGCTGGGAAGAGGGAAGTCTAGATTCACCATCTGTGCCAGGGAGAAAGCCACCCTGGGAAACAGATGGCCGGGCAGCCCATGCACCCTGGATGACCACGGGGGTTCCCTTGGGCTCTGCAGCCCGGGTGACTTTCCTGGGAGGTTTGGGACAGAGCATTCAGAAGCTGTGGGCATAGCAGGCTCTGGGATTTCTGCCCTTGATGCCACCATTACCCAGACCCCTAGAGTGGGGTCCCAGATGGTGCAGCTAAGACGAGCTCTCTTCTCCTTAGGCTTACTCTCCTCCAGCAGTGCCCTTTCCAGCCTCTGAGATTAGCAAAAGGCAGTGGCTGGTGGCACTGACAGTGAGCATTCAGTCAACCCTAGTCCCTGTCAGGATAGCCATTTTTCATTCATATGTTCATTCATTCCTACATGCATTCAACAAATTATGACTGCAGGCACTGTCTCAGGCCCTGCCCTCGAGGAAAGGAAGATGGAGAATTGGACAATGCGGGCTACCAAGCCCTCTCCTTCCCTTCTTCCTCATCCTGTCACTTCTGGTCTTAGTGCCCAGAGCTGACTGACCCAGGACCCACTCCCGCCCCGGCCCTGGCACTGCTGATTCTGATTTAAGCCCATTTATTAATTTTATTTCATGAGACTAAAATGTAGTCAGAAATCAGGTTGTTAAGGACACTGAATAATATTTTTCTGAGTTTGGGCTTTTTTCTGAGTCTCTGAGTATTTTAGGCAAGAGAGTGACATTAGGTTTCCATTTGCAAGACACCTGCAGCAATGAGGAGGAAGGATGGGAGGCAGGGAGAGAGGGATGGCCTGACGGGAGGCAGGGAACCAGACAGGAGGCCTCTGGACTTGTCCAGATGAGAGGTGACGGGGGCTCCTCACCATGCCCCACCCAGCCCCATCACACCAAACCTACTCTCAGAAAAGAACTGACGAGTCCTCTGACCTGTGGAAGGGCTCACCCCAGCGGAGGCACCTGTGTACATATTTGAAGTTTAACCAACATTGGGCATCTTTTATTTCTCAGACATCTTCACATACAGTGAATCCCCTCTAAGCTGCGTTGCCAGGAAAAAATACTCTCCATCTCTCCCTTTTAGAGATAAAGAGACTGAGACTTAGCTCTGAACAGACCTAAATTTGAATCCTGGCTCCATCCCCTGTCCAGGTATAGAAAGTTCCACTGTGGACTGACTGCGGGCCCTGCATGGTCGCCATGAGCAAAACCTGATCTGGAAGAGTTGTACCTAATGGGCCTTAATGGTGGCATTTCTGGGATCCAGCAGCCTGTGGCAGAAGCACCGAGGAGACCCTGGGGGCTTCTGCTGCTGGGTCTGGGGAGCAGGTTGAATGGGTGCCCTGGGTGGGCCTGCCCTGTCTGCTCTGTCTTCTGTCCTCTCTGCCTATGTTGCCCAGGGCCTGAGGGGGAGAGTTCTGTAGGAGAAGGGTCCTGGCCCTGCGGGCTTCTTTTGCAGGAAGCGTCTCCCCTTGCGGGGTTCTAGGAGAGGCCTGACCACTACCCCACCTTCCCCCAGCTCTCCTGGTCTTTGTCCGATTTTAGGCCGGGGTGGGACGATAAGGAGGACGACTGTGCCATCTGCTGGGCATCTCAGGCAAGCTCCAGCTGCGCCCAAGTGAGGTGTGGCTTCTGCGCCTGAGAACCTTGGGTCGGCCACCAGGGAATGGCCCCTTGACCAGTGATCTCTTTTATAGAAGTAGCCCCAGGGACACACTTCCAGTTCAGCTGGTGCCAGGAAACTCTCGGTACCCACAAAAGCTGCCCATTATCTGTGTGCTAGGGTGTGGGGAACAGAATGGTGAATAGTGTGTGGGGGAAGGCACGGACACAGACCATTAAAACGCAGTGTACAGAGGAATGATGGAGAAAACGCAGGTGGAGAAGACAGGTCAGTTCATTTGAGTTCCTGGGCCCCTGAACCAGAAGCATGAACAGGAATTAGGTCAGGATTAAGGGAAGGCATTCCAGAGAGAGGGCATGGTGGGGGCAAAGGCCCGGTGACAGTGCTGCCATCTCTGCTCAGGCCCAGGGCTAATGCCTCTTTCCTGCCCTTCTCCAGCAGTTGGAGACTTTGCTGACCCCTTGAAAGTGCCGGCCCCTGAACTCTACAGTGGCAGGAGCTCAGAAGGTGCACGTCTGCCCCTCCATTACCACCTCGGCAGCAGCTCCCTCCTACCCTCCCTTCATCCAGAGTTCCCAAGCCTTACCTCTTCCCATCCAAGCTAAACAGTGTGGCTGGGAGGCTGTGCTATGAATAAATCTCCCATGCCCACAGACTCGAAGCCAATAAAGGCCAGAAATCAATGCTGGAGAATGAAAGCAAGGCGGAGAATGATGAAATCACCTAGTTGGTGAATTAGGGCCCAGCTGAGGTCGATTTAGGAAGAGCAATTCAAGTGAGCGTGAATTCTGTCAGTCTGCCATTCTACTGCATTCAATCGAATTCAGGCATGGTTTACTACACAGGTCAAATCCTGTGAGTTTGTGGAAGAAGTGGGATGCAAAGGGACATTTATGGAGCAATTTACTGTGCGCCAGACACAGTGGAAGCTATCCTGGATACTGAGTGAATGAGACATGGTCTCTGTTCTCAAGAAGCACCTACATCACCACCCGCTCCTCCCCACAGCTGTATAGTTCCTCTCTATTCTCTTCTCTTCCTGCACAAAACCTGCTTCCGGGAAAGCAGCTGACAAATTAAGCCACACTGAGCTGTAGTCGGCTGAGTGGGTGTTTATGTCAGTACCTGTCAATTGTCTCTCACTATCCTATTTCAGTAAAATAAAGAAACCCATTAGCTCATCCTCCTGCCCTCCCCCACCCCAACGTGTTAGCTACACACAAGATCACCCAGCAGAGGCTGTATTTCCCAACCTATCTTACAGCTAACTATAGGTCATGTGATTGAGGCCAATGGGATATGACTGAAAATAATGTGGCAACTTCTGGGGTATTTCCTCCTCTTCCTCGTCCTCTTCCCCTTCCCCCTTTCCCATGGCTGGGATATAGACTGGGAGGGCGAGGGTGCACAGGCTTGGCTCACAGCAGTGAGGGCAATACCTGGTGGTGGTGAAACAAGATGGAAGGATTCTGAGTCTATGGACCAGCACAGAACCATCCTACCCACTCAAAGCCCTTACCAGCTCAGACTTTTACATAGAAAGAAACTTTTAAATTCTTTAATCCATTGAAGCTGGGCTTTTATTAGAGCAGCCAAATCAATATCCTAATACAGCGACGACTCTTGCTCCTTAATGTTTAATAAGCAAATAAGCAAAAATATCTTGAGCAAGAGCTTTATCAGGGTTCCTGAAATTCTAACCAGAGGCCATCCCCTGAACTGGGGATCCAGCTTGTTTATAACAGGGGATCCAGCATGTTTATAACAATGACCTCATGCCCCTGATGTCCCAAAGCGTCTTTCAAATCATTTATCATTCAGTTTGCTGGGAAGTATTGTATTTTACTGTGTGGTAAATGTTTAGGTCATATGGCTAGTTCAACATTGATAACAATAGCCAAGAAAGTTCCATTCTACAGCCTGTGGGACAATGCAGTTTACTGTAAATTTATGAGAGGTATTACCTAAGTAGTTATCTTATCTCTACTTACAGATGAGACCTAAAAGCCCATTAGAGACTTTCCCAAGGGCCTGGGGCCAACAGAAACTCAGCCTCTCAGACTTACCTTTAAGAGCTCTTGATATTTCCCCAAATAAAGAACCAATCTCCTTAGAGATTAGGGTCCTCTGACACCAACCAGGGAATACTATTAGAAAGTCGCTTTTTCTTTCTTTCTTAAATACTTGTAAAAAGGACGATTAAACCACAGATATGTGAGCACCAAAGAAAGAAGAAAGTTGTGCAAAGGTTAACATTATGCTGGTAAGAGACCATTTAGGAATGATCAGTATTTGGAAGCCAATGGTCACAGGTTCATAATTGTTCCTGTAAATATTCAACCACTGGAAAACTTTCGAAATGCCAGGTAGCCAGTGGTTTCTAGATTAAAATATTAAAACAAATAATTTTAAAAAACCCTCTCACTTCTGATAACATCTCAGCTTACTGAACCAAGTAATGGATAGCCTCTCACACCAAGCTGGGCTTGTTTCCTGGAAATCTGTAACTACCAGACCACAGAGCTTGACTAATGACTAAGGACATGGTGCCCACTGTGTGTGTTTAGAGAATTGGCTTGTGTGGGAAGGACCCAAATGTATGGTCCTCATGCCAATTTCTCTTTGGACCTAAAAATCACCAGAAAAGGGAGGCAATGGAAAATGACCATGATCCAGATGGAGATGGTAAGCAGGGGCTGATGACGGAGTGAGCTGAAAGTTGCCAAATTAAGGGGGAACTTAGGTTAGCTGTAAAGAATCATGACTTTTCTCTTCCCCAAATTGAGGCAGGAATGGAGAAACCACTGGTTTTTGAATTGAAAGCCCCAGATTCAAGTTCCAGCTCAGCCCTGGACTCCTCTGAGCTGACTTCTCAGTAAAACGCACAAATACTTGTGAATGGATGCTCCAGTCACCTCAGAAAGTTTTGTGAAGAGGTAAGACAATATCTGAGAAAATGTTTCAAGTGCTCGCATGAGCCACACAGGTGAGGTGATTTATCATTATATTATGAGAAAAAAATGCTGAGATGGGGTGTCAGGGCATGCATTATTGCTCTCCAGCCTAGGTGACAGAGTGAAACCCTGTCTAGAAATAAAAATAAAAATCTTTCAATCAAGCTCAAGCAATCCTCCCACCTCAGCCTCCTGAATAGCTCGGACTACAGGCAGACACCACCATGCTCGGCTGATTTCTGTATTTTGTGTAGAGACACAGTTTCCCCATGTTGCCCAGGCCAGTGTCAAAGTCTTGGTCTCAAGTGATCTGCCTGTCTAAGTGCTGGGATTACAGGCACGAGTCACTGCACCTGGCCACAATTATTTTGAACAATTCTTCTTCCTTTTGCTTAAGCAAAACAGGAATCTTTTGGTTCCAGTGACAAGTGTCAGTATTCATCAGAGCCAATCACAAATATCCCACTTCTCTTCCATCCTGGCACACGATAGTTTCATGGTTAAGTGTGCCCATGTGATTTGACTGTTACTTCTGGCAGGAGCTTTAAGATCACAGGTGCAATTTGCCCTCATCCCTTTCCCTGCGTTGGTGCTTGTAGAGGCATGTGTTGAGATGAAGCTTCCATCGTCCTGGGCCCTTAGTGATTAAAGTGAGCAGAATGGCCACTATTCATCTCCAACTTGCAGTGAATGTGCAGCACTGGCAAAGAAACTTTAGTTGTGTTCAAAGTCACTACAACCTTGGGATTATTTGTTACTGCAGCATAACCTTGTATTGAATATATATTCTTATTTTCTGTATTCTTTATGCTCTAGCATTTGGATCCTTGATCCCAAGAGGCCACCTCACCTAGGGCTAGCAAATTCCTAGAGAGAGAGAGCAAACAGTTCTCCCGGGAGCATACCCTTGATGTGGAAACCAACCAATCCAGAGCCCACACCTCCAACATCTTCGTCCTCTTTTTTAAAACCAAACTCTCACACACCAAGCCAATATTCTCCTGCCCTAAGTCATCCTAGAGCCAGACAACTAGGAACCATCCCTACGGCCTAGAACCCACCAAAATTATTCAAGCTATCCAACCCTAAACTTACTCAGCGTATGTACCATGTCTTAACCATTCCTTCCTGTGAAAACCCCAATAAAGCCTTGGGGCCATGTTCTCTCCTCTCCCTGCCTCTTGACCAACACTTATCCTTCCCCACGTGGCCCTGTGTGCCATGCCTCCTGCTTCTAGGGCTCTATGAGCACAAACTTCTTCCCCCATGATAACCATTTCCATGTCCATGTCTGTGTGCCTTATGTCTTACCATTTCTGATTAAAATAAATCCTGAAAATGAAGGATTTAGTTCTGGTGCAGTGAGCAGTGTGGTTTGATGCCAGATGGAGATGGAATGTCCTTAGACTGATCTTGACTTCTACCTGGACCTGACAGATAGCAGCTGCTGCTTGGCAAAGCACAGCCAGGAGTGGAGTGCTCATGCTTCCTGCTTGTTGGCTACTGCATTGTGTTGTGTGCTTTTGTCAGATGTTGTCATTAATTCCCGACTTGAAATTGCGATGCTCAAAAAGCTGCGTCCTGGAGCTGCTTCCTAGGCTTATGTGATGCCTCTGGGACTAACCTATTTCTCCAGGTTGGTGGAGTGCCCAGGATCCAGGACAGAGCGCCTGGGGTTATGTAAGTAATTGGCTACATTCTCTCCTCAAAAGGTCCCTCTAAAGGGGACCAGGATTGACTGACTACCCTCCTCGTGCCAAGGGACAAGTCTGATCAACCGACTGAGGAGCACTGACAACAATGGGGTTTTCAGAGTCATTTACATGAAAGTGCCTAGTGTCTAGGATGTGATATGCTCCCAAGGACACCTGATAAACCACTTTCCCTTTTCCCTCTGGGCTTTGCTAAGTCAAATTTCAGCCTCTTCCTTGGAGTACTGCGAGGGCACTCGCCTGAATGCTTGCTCCTTGCTTGCATATGTGTTGAGGGCCATTCATGAGGTCAGTGTGAAGGTCTCCTCCAGGGATCACAGCATCCCACAAATGTTTGGATCACACGCTTCTCTGCTGTTGTCTGCTGCTGGCATGATTTATTTCCCAATCCCTCCCTGGAGATGAGTAACTCAATGTTTGTTTAATGATAAAGGGGAAGGAAAAGGAGCATCTGGTTCCAACTTCCCCAAAAGCCCCAAAGAGATGGTCTTTCCCCATGTGGCCCTATGTGACATGCCACACCTCCTGTTTCCAAGGTTCTGTGAGCACAGACTTCTTCCTCATGACAATCACCTCCGTGCCTGTGAGTCATACCATTCCTGATTAAAACAAATCCTGGGTACACTTTAACACAAGCCTGGTTCGTCCTGATGGATACACAAGGAGGAAGAGTGAGATTGGCATCAGGCACTGAGATTCTCTCATCTTCTTCCCCAACCTCTGGGGTCTAAATGGACTCTCCAACAGCAGACGGGCTTTTGATGTGGCAGGAAGATGGACCCCCATCATCACTGGCCTCGCTGCCAGAGCCTAAAGGCAGGAGGTGGTCTCTGCTGATTACAGCAGAAAAAGTCCCAGGGACAGACTCAGATTGGCTGATTGGAATCATGAACATTCGTGAGACAATCGCTGTGGCACATACATTTGATGAGGATTGAGGCAGATGCTGACTCCTGTGGGTGGGTGGGTGGAATGTGTTGGGCAGCCAGCACAGGCACCAGCGAGACTGATCATTGTCCTTTTGTGGATCAAGTTTGGACATCCAAACCTTGCCAGACCCTGAGGAAGGGACAGTTTGTATATAGCTGTGTCATCACACAAAGTACTACTGAAAAACCAGACAAGCAGTGAATGAGCCAGCTTCCTTTGAGATCAACAGATAGAGCCAAGAGGCGCTTCTGAGCTAGGGTCAGGCCAACCAGAAATACGGTATCTACAAACAATCCATCATCATAACAAAGGAAAACAAATGCCTTAAATGAACACGAGGTGAAGGGTAGCAAACATTTATTGACTTTTCCAGTTATTTATCAAATGCCCTCTGCGTCGTGTATCCAGATGACTCTGTTTGGACAGATCTGACTAAAGGAAACGTCCAACTGCCCAGACACCTATACTGGGCTTCTTGCTTCAAGAGAGTTTCTTCTGGATGCTCCTGGGAGGTCAAGAGAACGGGGATCTGAGATGTCTCTCTGCAGGTCACAGGGAATGAAAGGAAAGGAGAGGGATAAATTCGTGACAAGGCTGAGCTCAACTGGAGGGTACCACCAGGAGCTCTCAACTTGGAGGTAGTGGGAGGGCTTCTGGGGTCCGTGACCTCTGTCATTGCATGTAAAAAAACTGAACGTTCATTTCCCATAGCAAATAAAGAAGAGCATGGAATTTTTTCCCCTTGATCTTCCTACTATCTCACTGGGTAGGCAGAGGTAAGATCTCTTAACTTCAGTTTCAACCTTTTCCAAATGGCACTAGTCACAGAATTCTACGTTCCTTGCAGAGTTCTGTGTTGTAAAGAGAAGGCTAGAGAAATATGGGTCCACCTCTTAATGAGGCCATTTACCAGCAGATGACTCAATCTCAATGAGCTGGTTTCCTGGTCAATAAAGGGAGGATAATAATATTGATTCTCATACCAACCCTGTTATAGTAGATGAGACAATAAATGCACTGAGCTTTCTAGTCTCATCCATTAATAATCAAAGCCTTCCATTAGTTATAACAGTACAAAGTGTTTTTAGGTATATCATTTAATTTTCACAAAGTTCTACCAAGTAGGTCCTATTTAGGAAAGAAGTACAAAGTGGGTGAAAAATGGTATTTAGAGGTCAGGCACCTTACCACTGAGAAGCAGAGCTGGCTTCTGACCTTGGGGTCTGACTTCTGAGAGCATATTCTTAATCTGAGGATTTACCTCCTCCATTCACTCCATACACAAACTAGCAGAGAAGCTGCCAAAACAAAGCAAAGAGCAGGCTGCAAGCTGCTGCCATGGGAATGATCTGGAGAGTGAAGGGGGAATCTTCACACATGTGAGGCACGAGGCACATGATAGAGATGATCTCATTTGGTTAAACTAGAAGGAGCGCCTTCTTCATAGCTCTCGTAACAAGCACATATTGTGGTCAGCCTTGCTTCCTTTTGTTCTACATAGCAGGTGAAAACATGGAAGGTGGTGAGATTTCTTTGCCTGATTTTATGTCACGCCATGGGCCAAGGGCTTAGCTGGGAATTAGGAAGTTGGGATCATCTGTAAAAACTGGAGAAAGTACTTGCCAAAGGCCACAACTTGGGTACAAAAGAAGCTATAAAATCATGGAAGTTTTAGAACTATTGTTTATTTCCAATTATTCCCACTTCTTCCCCCAGAGTGGCTACATTATATGAAGAGGGCCCTGGTTTCATGAAGAAGGGAATTAGCACCCATTTCAGACTTCCTACACTGAAGAGGGGGTCCAGTGGGGTGGAGGGAGCTCAGGGGACACTTTGGATGGACCATGCTTTGTGGGTTGTGCCTGGCTTCTTCGACAGAGCAGGGGGATCTGGTGGCATCACCTGCCCGATTCCCTCCATGTATTCTGAGATTGGAAATGAACTAATTAGAGCTAATGTTGGAAATAAACTTGCTGGATAAGCTGCATGATTTGGGCCTGAATTTCCCAAACAGCTATTTGCAGAGGCAACTGAGGATGCAAATGTTCCCTCACTTTGCCATGGTGGTAATGAAGTTGTACTCAGGAGCTTTTCAAAGATGGGAACTTCTCTCTCCAGCTTCAGAAAGAGAAAGAAGATGAGTGAGGAGAACAGCAGGGGTCTGGCTGCTTCCTCCCAACCCAACTGTAACTTCTGGATGGCAGTGGCCCCCTGTTGTTCCCACCATCCTGCCTGTTATCAGCTGCAGCTGCAAGGGCATCCTGCATGTGGGAGACTCCTGTCGCTGGGTCATGGCAGTGGCACTGGCAGCTGGCTGGATCATTTACTGGCCACGGCAGAGAGCTGGTCTCGGATGCGGCCCAGGCCATCTAACATGGTATCCAGTGTTTCTTTGCTCAGCTCCATGGTGACAGCTGAGATGGAGGGTTTGTCTCCGCATAGGCTGGGATCTTCCTGGATCTGAAAAAAGAGAACATAGTCCAGAAAGTCATAGCTGCCTCTTTTCCTATCTCCCTGTAAGTGGGCCCTGAGCCTGCGAGGCTGAGCTCAGTTCTGCTGAACCTTTGAAGAGAGGCTCTTTCCTAAGCACTAGAGAGTACCAGCCCTTGAGTCATTTAGCAGTACGGGAGAGTGAAGGAGATGCCTCAGAGGCCTGGGTCCGTCTCCTTCTGCAGCAAGTGCCTTGGGTAGGTATCAAAGAAGGCCAAGCCAAGACTCACCTCTCTGACACCCTAACTCTCAGCATTCAAGTAAGAAAAACATGGTGTGTGTTTACAATGGTACTTTAAGGAGTGGGCTCTGTTCGATACTTAAGACAATCCATTGGGATGCAGGAACAATATTATAACCTTTAGTTTAAAAAAAATTAAAAAGTTAAGCTTTACTATTATTTAAAACTTAATTGCTAGAGGCACCCTTACTTCTTCATTTTCTTACAAGTGTTGAATTTCTGGGTATCTGGTTATGTAGATATGTAAATATCTAGTTTTAACTAAACAAACACTACAAAATGGACATGTGGCTTAAAAAGATTCCTGAAAAGAACTATAAAATGACGAACTACCAATGAAGCAAAGGTGTGTGAGCAAGAAAATGAAGTCCTGACACTTCTCCAGCTCTTGGTAGAACCTCTAGATCAGCCACGTTACAAATAATGACAGGCTAATCACTGGACAAGAAGTTGGCTAAAGTACACGGAAATTATCAGGCAGAGTAGTCAAAGTCTGGAAGCGCACCACTATTGTTAAAGCTAAACTGCTAAGAGTATAGGGTAACCTTTAGGTATCAGCAAATTATTTTTAAAAAATGTTTTGCGTTTGTTTTATTGTTTTATTATGTCCACTACACGTTAATACGGTAGTACACATACACTTTGTAACTAAACAAAGGAGGATAAAGGGGACGATAATTTTTAAAAATACATGGGTTAGAGATCCCAAACCTTGGAGACTGGTGTTTTAGATGGCCACAGGGGTGCGGCCTCTTCTTTCTAATGGCATGATAGTGAATGTACCTTCATCTGGAGCAGGCAGGTGGGGACGGCCATGCGGCTGATACTGTCTGAGGAGGTTTTGATATCCACTCTCCAGTCCAGATCCACCAGGCGTGGCAGAGAGACTGTGGAAGGAACAGCTCAGCTCAATGCTCATGCCACTCATGTTTAACAAGCCTTTATTCTATGACAGGCAGCTCTGAGGACTGTATACATACAATACATTGGTCTACATAGCAAGTCTGAGAGAGACAGACAGACAAAGCCCAAGACCCACAGCAAGTCATGTGCCTTACCCATTGCTCTGTGCTGCCTGCACTTAGTACTAATTCACAGTGGCAGCATATCCAGGCTTCCGCCTGAACACCCAGCCCTCCAGATTCAGGGCAGAATGAGAAGTGACATAAGGCAGAGAAGAAATCATGGCCTGAGGCTTAAGAAACGTGCAGCTTCAGAAATAGTGGTAAGAGCTCTTGTTTTAAAGAAAAATAGACTTGACTTGAATATAGGTGCTACCACTCATCTAACCTCTGAGCTTCTGTTTGCTCATCAGCCTAGCTCACAGGGCTGTCGGGAGGACTAAATGACTTAATGCAGATAAACTGCTCCAGCACTGTGGCTGGCTCAGCATTAGTGTAATGACCATTTATTAAACATGGACTTTTATTCAGTCTTTCAAACTAATTTCAATTACTGTTAATTTTTTTTCACAATTGAAATAGCATTATTTTAAGTACTTCACTTTCTGTATCGGATAGTTCTGCTTTTTTTTTTTTTTTTCTTTTTGAGACAGAGTCTCACTCTGTCGCCCAGGCTGGAGTGCAGTCTCTGCTCCACTGCAACCTCTACCTCCCGGGTTCAAGCAATTCTGTGCCTCAGCCTCCCGAGTAACTGGGATTATAGGCGCCCCCCCAACCATACCCAGCTAATTTTTGTATTTTTAGTAGAGACGGGGTTTCACCATCTTGGCCAAGCTGATCTCGTGATACACCCACCTCAGCCTCCCAAAGTGCTGGAATTACAGGCGTGAGCCACCGTGCCTGGCCGATATTTCTGTTTTTAAACAACATGCCTATATAATAATGTTTATAATCAGAAAAAAGTTAAAAGTAGAATTAGGGAAAAAACCCCACCATACACAGAGTATGGGCTGAGACTAGAAAGGTTCACTTTGGTTTCTGCTGAAATCTCTGGTCACCTGGCAGACTGACAGCTGGGGCTAAAGAGACAAGTAAGAAGGGTGGGGCAGATTTCTTGGTACTCACTCTGATTTGCCTGTGCTTCGGTTCTCCAAGTAGACCTGTTTAAGAGGGAAAAATGAGGAAAAATAATGGAAAGTGGATGAGACCGACTCTTCTGATAGAGAGAGGGCCTTGGCCCTTCCTGTGGTCTTCAGACCTATCATCAGCTGCTAACAGGAAGCACCACAGAAACCCCTCTCTCCAAGAAAGTCTTCTGTTTATCTGTTTTACAAAGCTCAGTGATGTTAAGGCCATAAATGTTGTTAGTTTTCATAGCTTAGGATAAAAAAGAAGAAAATACAATGTATTGTAATCTCACTGTGCTATTGTTCTCAAAGACAAAACAAAAAAAGGGGTCAACTTATCCTCTCTTTATTGAGCACCTACTGCATACACTAATATCGCATCTTCTGCAAAAACACATCCAACCAGACCTGTCTAATGCTACAATGAACAGAATAAAATGTGGTCATGTATGAGAAAGTTCTTAATATACAATAAAAGCTTTGGTAAATAGGCATTATCAGTTATTGCTATTAGAGAGGTCTATTCAAGCTTTCTGCTGACCAACAGTTAATCAATTCTGCTTAAAATGTATGTGCTTAAAAGGAACTTTCCAGCCAAGAAAATATACATATACTTCACAAAAGAAATAAAAATGATCAATAAACATATGAAAAAGATACCTGACGTCATTAGTGTCAAAGGTAGGAACACTGAAATGAGGTACCATTTGCCATTTGTGGAACTGGGAAAAATGTAAGAAAAAAATCCCCTCAGTGAAGGCGTAGGGAGAGGGCACACTTGTATCCTACTACTGTGGTAAAAAACTGCAATCTTTCTAATGGCCAACTTGAAAATTTAAGGCCAAACCCTCAAAATGTCCATTACCTTTAACCCAGTAAAAAAAAAAATGAAGCACACGAGCAAAATTTTCACTGTAAGTTGTTCACTGTAATGAAAAAGTGCCAATAGCCTCAGTGTCCAACACGAAGAAATTTTAAAATTAAGTTATACATCATTTCTTCCTATAATAGAATATGTTTAACCATTACAATGATATTGAAGGTAAATATTGACCTGAAATGTCACTATCGTTAATACTGTTAACAGCAAATAAGCAAGTTATAAAATGGCATGATCCATTTTGTAAAAGCAAAAACAAAACATCAACCTCCTGTAGATGTGTAAAGAGAAAAAAATAAACATGTCTTAAAAGGCTTTCTATTAAGAAAAGACTACTGCTAACCTCTGGCTGCTGGAATTATGGGTGTCTTATTTTCTTTTTGCTTATCTGTGCTTTCTAATGTTTCAACAATTGAGCATATTATTATTTCTAGAATGGGAATAAAAATAATAAGAAATATAAAAGAAGGGACTTTTAAGAAATGAGCACTTACACATGTTCTAGGATGATCTTTGTCAGTAGGTTTTTGAGGTTTTGGTGGAAATTTTCTGGAAAAAGAGCCAGAATCGCCTCGGCAGAAGACAAGTCACGGAATGCCACCAGCCTAGTGAGGCGGGACAGAGCCTGGAGCAGCTGCAAGACAGATGGAGCCACCTGCAGCTACAACAGAAGCAGCAGGCAGGGGGCACAAGACAGGGCTGGGGCAGGGCTCTACACCCCGAAGGCTGCACACTGCCATGGTCATTCAGCTGAGTCACGAGTCCAGAGGCCTCTGTGCACAGCACATGCTCATGTCCCGTGTGCCTCGGCCTGCCTTGGAGTTTACCTGTTGGCTCAGAAGACAGATGTAGCTGCCTGATCTAGGAAGCTGTCAGCTTACCAGAAACTCTCCACTTGTGGGCAAAGAGTTAATAGAGCCCTTTTCCTTCTGCATGAGAATGTGACCTTCGGTTAACTTTCTGGTGCTGTTTCCCTGGTAACCTGAGAGCAGTGGCAAGTCAGCTGTGTTACTAAGCAACACTGCATTGGTCCCGGCCTCTGAACTAAAAGGACTGCATAAACACCTGGGGTGCCTGTGGCTTTGGACTTGCCTATGTGTGGCTACAGGCTCCTTCTGAAAGCCTGAAGCTGTGCTTACTGAACTGTGACACGGGATACTGGGTCCTGTGGAGTGAGGGTCTTGAATCCAGGGTGGTAGGATTCAATGTCCTGTCCTCTCAACTGTCACCTAGGAGGGCAAAGAGAACAAACAGCTCCTGGCCAACTGTGTGGGTTTCTCCTGGGAAAAGGAGTGCCTGCCTGTCCTGCTAAAATGCTGTGTTCCCATCCTAGGTCCTTCTAAGTGAATCTGTAACTTCGAAGTGTAACAGTGGTTTATGGTGGTCTTGTGAATACAGTAATGCTTTGCTAACCTAAAAATACAGCTCTCTGGAGGTAACTGTTTCTCTGCTTTAGGACTTTCTCTAATATCACTGCAAATTGCCTGACACAACCTGGAAGTGAAGGGAAGTCAATCTTCCACCAATGAGAGTGGGTGTTCATGGATAAATGGCCAAGCCTCTCCGTCTTCCAGGGAACAATCCTGACAGGTGTTCTACTTGGTTTCTTACAAGACCCCAAGTTTTCCACAGCAGTAACCACTCTTAACATCCTCTTTTATTGACTTGTCTTCCCTCTTTGATTTTCCCCACTGCTCTGTGCTTTCTAGAATCACCTCCCAAATAATCTGCTTTGGGGGGAACCCAAAATAAGTCTTCAAGTCCATAATCTTGCTTTTTCCTTTTCCTTTTCTACAGCTCATTTCAATAAACAAACATCCAGACTTAAAAAATACAGAACACAGGTCAGGTGCAGTGGCTCATGCCTATAATCCTAGTACTTTGGGAGGCTGAGGTGGGTGGATCACTTGAACTCAGGCGTTGAAGATCAGACTGGGCAACATGGCAAAACTCCATCTGTATAAAACATACAAAAATAGCCAGGCATGGTGGCACATGCCTGTAGTCTCAGAGACGCGTGGAGCTGAGGTGGGAGGATTGCTTGAGCCTGGGAGGTCGAGGCTGCAGTCAGCCATGTTCATGCCACTACCCGCCAGCCTGGGTAACAAAACTAGACCCTGTCTCACAAATAAAAAAGTCCAAAAACATAGTCCCATTTAGATGCAGAAACTGCTGTTCTAAAAACATATATGCCTTGGAAAGATCAGGCTGTCACTGCTACACAATAACTTACTACAAGTTACCTTTGTCTTCCTCTTAGCCACCTGCTGAGATCAGGTGAGTGGAGGAGAAGGGGACCTTCTGTGGGACAGAGGGGTGAGGAGGGAGTGAGAAACACAAAGCACCCCTCACAAAGCCTGATGGGAGCTAGCAGTGCATCCTCCTGAATTTTATTCAGGCCTTAAAGCTTCTGTTCAAAGATCCCTGAAAAATCTGCCATAAACTATCCAGCAGGCAATTTATCAGCATCAGCAAGTTACAGGTTGAAAAGGAAAATCACAAAAAGGTTGGCTTTTGTTCCACATTGTCTAGGTAATAGGTCTGAAAAGAAAATGGTCAGGAGCTCTGATTCTGGGTGTAGTCCTCCCATTCATGTCTCATTTATCAAAGTTTGCTCTAGTGTCAACAGATGTTTCAAGGCATTTTCCTTGGACATGGCAATGACTGGGAAGTCAAGAAAGAGACTAATAAGTTAAGAGGGCCAGTGGTTGCAGGTCATTTCTGACCACACTTACTTCCTCTGCCTCCTCCTGGGTCACGGACAAGCTGGAACATGTAATATCCAAGAGTTTTTTTGAGCCAAGGGCTGAACTGGAAAAGCTTTCTTGACACAGCTGTCTGACAACATCTTTTGAGGAGGCCTATGAATTAAATCACAGATAGGAAAAAAAACAAAAAACCTCAGACTCTGAAAACACATGTTTTGAATAATAATGTCTTAGTCATACACGATACCTTTGAGACTTAAAATTTAAAGGTCCATAAGACTTTGGTTTCTGGAAAGATCAAATAGATATACTTTTCCCTAATCTTTCTGCTAAGTACCACTAAAAACTCTGGACACTATATAGAAAACATACAGAGGACTCTGGAAGGGGAAGAAAAGGAGGCAGATCTGCTAGGGACCTCATAATACAAAGAATTACACAATGGTGAGTTCCCTGAATTTTTTTTTTTTGCTTCATATATCTCAGACTTTGAGCTGAAGAAGAGTGCAACCTGGAAATGACAATGGATGCAGAGAGAAAATAAAAGCGCCAGTAAATACCTGCTCTCTCTAACTAAAGGACCAATAAAGGGGCAGTCTCACAAGACAGAAAACTTTTAGACAATAACTGCTACACCCCAGGCAAATATCACAGAAAGAGCTGCAGCCCCACCCACCTCTATGTCAACAAAGACTGAGTGGGAGACCCAGACCTAAGTGAGAAGACTTGTGAGCCTATAACGAGGTACCCCAACACTCCTGCTGAGGAGATGTCAGAGAAGGCCAAGCAGGAAGCTGAGACCTTTATCCTCACCAGCTGGTAACAAGCCTCATCATTCTGTGATACTAGTGGAGACCATGTGGAGTCAGAGATTCCACCCCTACCCAGTGGTAACAAGGGACCCCTGCTTTCAGTTATCAACAGAAGCCAAGTGGGGAACCTGGACTTGAACTTCCAACTGATAGTAATGTGGTGGCATCCCTTCCCTTCCCCTGCCTCAGCAGTGCCACAGAAAGTCAGCTAAAACATAAGATTTAAATAAAATCCATTCTCAGAACATAAAACATGAAAATCATTCATCAAACCAAGAAGACAGATGTTGAAACTATCTGACAAAGAATTTTAAGCAGCCAGGATAAATATGCTTCAAGAAATGATCATGAACTTGTTTGAAACAAACATTTTAAATTGCCTCAGCCAAGAAATAGAAGATATAAACAACAAAATGGAAATTTTAGAACTGAAAAACAAAATAACCAAAATAAAAACCTCAGTAGATTGGCTCAGCAGCAAAATAGAAAGAATAGAGGAAAGAATCAGTGAACCAAAAGACAGAACAGTTGAAATTATCCAATCAGAAAAACAGAGAAAACAGACAAAATTATGAACAGAGCCTTGGTGATATGTGGGACTATAACGAAGGACCTGACATTCATATCATTGGAGTCCTAGAAGGAGATGATGAAAGAGGGAAAGACTGAAAAAATATTCAAAGAAATAATAGCTGAAAACTTTCCAAGTTTACTTAGAGACATACTCCTATACGTTTCAAGAACCTGAGTGAATCCTAAACAGGATAAATCCAAAGAAATCCATAGTAGGACATATAACTGAACTTCTGAAAATGAAAGTCAAAGGAAAAAATCTTTAAAGCAGAGAAAAATGACACCTTACTTATTAAAAAAACAATTGGAATAAAAGTAGATTTCATATCAGAAACGATGGAAGGAAGAAAGAAGTGACAGTATTTTTCAGATGATGAAAGGGAAAAAAACCTGTCAACTTGGAATCCTACACCCAGCAAAAATCTCCTTCAGGAATGAAGAGGAAATCGAGACATTCTCAGATGAAGAAAAACTAAGAATATCTGCTGTAATAGAATGGTCAAAACAAGTTCTCTAAGCAGAATGGAAACAATGAAACAAGAAACCAGTGGAACACCAGTGTACTAGCCAGAGCTCTCCAGAGAGACAAAACCAACAGGATATGTGAGAAGGGATTTATTAGGGGTAAATGGCTTACATGATCACAGAGGCAAAGTCCCACAATAGGCCATCTGCAAGCTGGAGGACCAAGGAAGCTCGCAGCTTGGCTCAAAGTCTGGCAACCTCAGATGAGGGAAGCTGATGGTACAGCCCCCAGTTTGAGGCCAAAAGACTAAGAGCCACTGGGAGACCATTGGTGTTAAGTCCTAGAGTCCAAAATAATGAAGAACCCAGAATCTGATGTCCAAGGGCAAGAGGAGAAAAGGCATCTTTCTTTAGAAGGGAGGGAAAGAGCAGAGAGAAAGAGAATCCCCCTTCTTCTACCTGTTTGGCCCAGTTGCGTCCCCAGTCAATGGGATGGTACCTGCCCACATTGAGAGCAGGTCTTTCTCTCTCAGTCCACTGACTCACACATCAATTTCCTCTGGCAACATCCTCACAGACACACTCAGAAACAATGCTTCACCAACCATGTAGGCATCCCTCAATCAAGTCAACACCTGAAATCAACCATCACAATCTGGCAGGCAGAATAGGGCAAACAAAAATATGATAAATACTATAGGCTTTCTTTATTTTCTTGAGTTTTCTATTATGTTTGAAGGCTGAAGCAAAAAATATAATACTGTCTGATGTGGCTCTGAATGTATGTAGAGGAAATATTTAAGACAATTACAAATGAGGAAAGATAAAGGGGTATAAAGGGAGGTAAGGATTCTATACTTTGCCCTAACTGGTAAAATGATGACAACAAGAGACTGTGATAAGTTATGTATATAGAATGTAGTAATTAGGGCAACCACTAAAAAGGCTATAAAAAGAAATGCACTTTAAATCATTACAGATAAATCAAAATGGAATTCTAAAAAAATGTTAAAATAACTTATGGGAGGCAGGAAAAAGTAAAATGAAAGAAAAACTAAGAAAGAACAGTTAGAAAACAAAAATAAAATAGTAAACTTGAAGCCTTAACATACAAATAATTATGTAAATTCTTTTATATGTAAATTATTTGTATGTAAATTATTATATTATATGTAAATTAATACATTATATGTAAATGTTAATAGTCTAAGTGTACCAATTAAAAAACAAAAATTGGCACAGTGGATTAAAAATATGACTCAAATGCTATCTATAAGAAACCCTTGGCCAGGCCTGATAGCTCAGGCTTGTAATCCCAGCACTTTGTGAGGCCACGGCAGGTGGATTGCTTGAGCCCAGAAGTTTAAGACCAGCCTAAGCAACATGGTTAAACCCGCTCTCTACAAAAAAAATACAAAAATTAGCTAGGTGTGGTGGTGCTTGCCTGTAGTACCAGCTACTCGGGAGGCTGAGGTGGCAAGATTGCTTAAGCCTGGGAAGTCAAGGCTGCAGTGAACTGAGATTGCACCACTGCACTTCAGCCTGGGTGACAGAGCAAGATTCTGTCTCAACAACAACAACAAATCTCCCTTCAAATATAAGGCAGGGTGAAAGTAAAGGAATGAAAAAAGATATATCATGCAAACATTAATCAGAGGAGAGAAGTGGTTAAATTAATAATAGATAAAGTAAACTTCACTGGCAAAGAAAATTACCAGAGACAGAGAGGGACATTATATAATAATAAAAGATAACAGAATTGCAAAATATATGAAACAAAAACTATCAACTGTAAGAAATAGACTGAAAGACAAGTATAGCTGAAGACTTCAACACTCCTCTTTCAACAATTGACAAAACTAAACAGATATTCAACAAGGATATAGAAGAAACTCAACAATACCATCAACTGATTAAATTAATATTTATGAAACAATACCCAGTAATAGCAGAATACAAATTCATTTCAAGTGCCCACTAAACACATACCCAGACAGATAATATTCTGGGCCATAAAACAAACTTCATCAAATTCAAAAGAAATTAAGTAATGCGGAGTATGTTCTATGTGACCACAACAGAATTGAAGTAGAAATCAATAACAGAAAGGTAATAGAAAAATATCTGAACACTTATAAACGTAAACAGCCCACTTCTAAATAATCCCTATGTTAAAGGGAAAGTCTCAGGGATATTTTAAAAATTACACTGAATACATGAAAATGGAAACACACCATATCAACATTTGTGAGGCACAGCCTAGCAAGTGGTTAGAGGAAAATTTACAGCATTAACTAGAAATACATGATAGCATATTAACTAGAAATTAACATTATACCATACACTAGAAAAGAGGAAAAGTCTCAAATGAACAATCTAAGCTACCACCTCAAGAACCTATAAAAAGGAAAGCATAATAAACCCAAAGGAAGCACGGGAAGTAACAATGATAAGAGCAGAAACCAATGAAATTGAAAATAGAAAAATCAATGAAACAAACAGCTGGTTCTTTGACAATGTCAATAAAAATCTACAAACCTTTAGCAAGACCAACAAAGTTAAGAGGGGAGACACAAATTATCAGTATTGGAAATGAAATAAGAGGATATTACCACAGATCCTGCAGACATCAGAAGGATAATGGAAACTTCACGAACAATTCTATAAACATAAATGTGATAGTTTAAATAAAATGGACCAATTCTTCAAATAACACAAACGACTTCCACTACCCTAATATAAAATTGATAATTTGAATAGGCCTATAACTATTAAGAAAATTGAATTCACAATTTTAAAACTCTTAAAAAAAATCTCTAGGCTCAGAAAGTTTGGAGAATTCTAACAAACATTTTAAAAAAGAATGAACTGATTATATACAATCTCCTCTAGAAAAACAGATGATGTAGTACTCTCCAGATGATTTTATATAGCTACAAAGTATTACCCTGATACCAAAACTGCACAAAACTGTACAGAAAAAAAGAAAACCACAGACCAATATCCCTCATAAAAATAGATGCAAAAATTCTTAGCAAAATATTAGAAAATAGAGATCAGTTTTATATATATATATATATATATATATATATAATTAGCAAATAGAGACATACAATTATATATAATATATATAAGTATATAATGACATAAGTATATACTATAATATATAAGTATCTAATTATGCACTATGAGCAGGTGGGATTTATTCCACAGATGCAAGGTTGGTTCAATATTTGAAAATCTATGTAATCCACCACATTAAAGAAAATCACATGATACAAATCAATGCAGAGAAAGCATCTGATAAAATTAAACATCGAATCTTGAGAAAAAAAAAACCTCAGAAAAATAGGAATAGAAGAGAACTTCCTTATATTGATAAATATAAGGAAGAATCTACAAAAAACCTACAGTTAATATTATACATAGTCGTGTGAGGCTAAATGCTTTGCCCCCAAAACTGAGAACAAGGCAAGGTATCTGCTTTCTCCACTCTGAATCAACATAGTGCTGAATGTTCTAGCCACTAAAATAAGGCAAGAAAAGGAAATAAAATGTATGCAGATCAGAAAGGAAGAAATAAAACTGTCTCTATTTGCAAATAACATGATTTTCCATGTAGAATGTCCCAAGGAAAATACCAAAAACTCCTATAAACAGTGAGTTTAGCAAGTTTGCACGTAGAAGATAAACATACATAAATCAGTTGTATTTCTATATATTAGCAATGAACATGTGGACACTAAAATTAAAAATATGGGCTGGGCGTGGTGGCTCACATCTGTAATCCCAGCACTTTGGGAGGCCAAGGTGGGTGGATCACTTGCGGCCAGGAGTTCGAGACCAGCCTGGCCAATGTAGTGAAACCCTGTCTGTACTAAAAATACATGCAAAAAAAAATTAGCCAGGAGTGGTGGCAGGCATCTGTAGTCTCAGCTACTTTGTAGGCTGAGGCATGAGAATTGCTTGAACCCAGGAGGTGGAGGTTGCAGTGAGCTGAGATTGCACCACTGCACTCTAGCCTGGGCCACAGATCAAGACTCTGTCTCTCAAAAAAATAAATAAGTAAAATACCATTTGCAATTGTTCAAAAAATGAAATACAGGATGTATATAATGAAAACTACACAACACAAAACTGTTGTACAGTCATTACATGAAATACCACTCAGCAATAAAAAGGAAAGAAAAAGTTAAAAAGGAAAGGAATATACACACATCATAGATGAAAATCAGGCTGAGTGAAAAAAGTCAATCTGAGAAGGTTACTTACTGTATTTATATGGCATTGATATGCCATTCTTGAAATGAGAAAATTAGAGAAATGAATAATGCCAAAGGTTAAGGAGGGTGTGGCTATAAAAGAGTAACATGAGGAACCTTTGTGGTGATGGAAATGTTTTGTATTTTGACTATCAATGTTAATACCTTTGATATTAGGTATTGACATCCCATTTATCCTTTACCCAATTTCCCCCACTTCTGCAGGATTCTGCTATACATAATAGTATATATACTATACATAACAGTATGTATACTATATTAGGTATACTATACAGTATGCATATATTATATATGTTATATATTATATACATATAATATATATACATACTATATATTACATATATACTATACATAATAGTATGTATACATTATATAGTATGTATACTATGTTATATACATACTATACATATATACAGAACTATACATAATAGTATGTATACTACATATAAGAATATAATATGTATATTCTTACATATTATATAATATGTATAAGAATATAATATGTAGTATACATATATATATACTATACATATATATATAATGTATAGTTCTGTATATATGTATAGTATGTATATAACATAGTATACATACTATATAATGTATACATACTATTATGTATAGTATATATTATATACATTATATATAGTATACATACTATATAACGTACATCCTATAAACAATATAGTATGTATATTATGTACAGATCTGCAGAATCCTGCAGAACTGGGGAAATTGGGTAAAGGATAAATGAGATTATTATTATTTCTTTCTGTTTTGTTTTTTTTTTTTTGAGATGGAGTCTCACTCTGTCACCAGGCTGGAGTGGCTTGATCTTGGCTCACTGCAACCTCTGCCTCCTGGGTTTGAGAGATTCCCCTGCCTCAGCCTCCTGAGTAGCTGGGACTACAGGCATGCACCACCACACCCGGCTAATTTTTTGTATTTTAGTAGAGATGGGGTTTCACCATGTTGGCCAGGATGGTCTTGATCTCCTTACCTCGTGATCTGCCCACCTCGGCCTCCCTAAATGGGATTACAGGTGGGAGCCACCATGCCCAGCCTATATCATTTCTTACAACTACATATGGATTTATAATTATCTCATAATTAAAAGTCTTAGTATTTTTTTTAAAAAAAGAAAAGAAAGTACATAGGACAGTAGCAATGAAAATCAATGAACTACTGCTATGTAATGGTGAGCAAAAGAAGCCAGGCATAAAAAAAAAAGCATATATTGTATTATTCCATTTATGTAAAGTTCAAACATGGGCAATATTAAATGGATTGTTCAGAAGCAAAGATAGTGGTTACTGTTGGGGAAGACAGTGAGGAAGCAAAGAAGGGGCCAAAGGGGGATTTGGGGGGTACTGGTAACATTTCATTTTTTTACCTAGGTGGTGATTACATTGGTGTGTAATAAATCATTTAACTGTACATTTATGATTTATGCATTTTTCTGTATGTATGCTACACATCAATCTTTTAAAGTTTTTAAAATAAGAGTGCCTAAGACCAAGAGGCATGGGGGTGGGGGTAGGTACAGAGCAGCCAAAATGAAGGTGAAAAGGCACTGGGCTGGGAGCTGAGAGCCCTAGGTTTCCAGTCCCAGCTCCGTTACTTTATAATTAATTTAACAGCTATTTACTGAGCACATGCTGTGTGCCAGGTATTAGTGTTCTACTTCTTGGGCATTAACACTTGTGAACAAAAGAGTAGATCCCTTTAGAAGTGGAGAACGATAATGAACACGAGAAGGCAACTGAAAAGTAACTAAAACAAAACAGTCTATTACATGGACCATGATGATGTGCCATAAATTGAGGAGAGTAATTCAACCCTCTTCACTTGTAGTTTAAAAAAAAAAAAAAAAAAGGAATAGAGGAAGAAAGAAAAGGTCGCTGATATATCTTCCATTCTTATGAGACAGACAACGGACAAATAGCGACAAGTTCTACGAAGGAAAATAAAGCTGCCCTTTCCCCTACAGGGCAAATCATGTTAAATAATTCCAGCCGGGCGCGGTGGTTCACGCCTGTAATCCCAACATTTTGGGAGGCCGAGGCCGATGGATCACGAGGTCAGAAGTTCAAGACCAGCCTGGCCAAGATGGTGAAACCCCGTCTCTACTAACGATACAAAAATTAGCCAGGTGTGGTGGCGGACGCCTGTATTCCCAGCTACTCGGGAGGCTGGGGCAGAGAACTGCTTGAACCCGGGAGGCAGAGGTTGCAGTGAGCCTAGATCGCGCCACAGCACTCCAGCCTAGGCGACAGAGTGAGACTCCGTCTGAAAAAGAAAAAGAAAAAAAAAAATCGATCTATCATTTCATTTGAGCTTTACAAAGTACGGAAAATCCGGACCTCAGGGGAATATTGAACGCACAGCTCATTCGGAGGGCTGGGCTGACGCAGTAGGAGATAATTTCTTAATGATGGAGTGCAGGAGGGGCTACGGGATGAAATGAGGAACTGCTAACGTGGATCGAGCAACTACCACTCCAATGCACCAATCCCGAAAACCAATCCCAGAGACTAATAGCAGGGGGCATTTGTACTGCGCCTTCATGCCCATTATTTTATTTTTTTCTCTTATCTTCCCGTCAAAACGGTATTTTGTTCTTACTTTTTCAGAAAGACGCAGCGATTTGCCTGGGATCACACAGAGAACAAGCGGCAGGGTTGTGGCTCCAAACCAGGGTCAATTTGTTCCCAATTCCTGCTCCGTCTAAAGTCTCGGAGACAAAGGGCTATCTCCTGCTGCCCCCACCCCTTCGATTTACCTTGAGCAGGCTCTGAAGGGCTGCAAAATGCTCCGCTGTCAGGGCAGCCATCTTCTCGAAGTCACATGACTGCGGCGCCCAGCGACCCGACGTCATGTGGCCTTCGCTGTTGTCGCGGGGCCTGCCGGGGGCTGTAGTCCTTCAGGGTGGAGGAAGGTGTCTGGGTTTTGATGCTGTGGGAGTCAAGCCAGGATCAAGACGGAAGCGGCGGCTGAATTGCTAAAACCTGGGACTCTAGGACCGAAGGACTAGGGGAACCAGGGTGGAGCATGGTTTACTCGGGGAGGAAATTGGCTTGACTTGTCTACTTACCAGGTCAGGGAAACAGGTTTTCCCTTGACCCATGTAGGTGGGCTCACACATTGAGGGAATGCACCTGCGGGCTTGGCAGGCGCCTTGGAAACGTAGCTTTTCAGGAGTGATCAGCGTACCAGTGCTTGGGATGAAAATGAGGCTGTGCATATCCGACTTCTTGGAATTTACAAACGCACACACATCCTATCTTGAATAATGTAAAATTACTTCTGTGTGTATAGTTTTTCAGCCTATGGAGTGGGTAGGAGCTAATATTATTAGTATTATCCAGACTGGGAAATAATAATTTAGGTTTTTTAGTAACTTTCCCATAGACATAGAGGAGATATGGTTCCAAGAGCAGGTGAGGAAGTGTTTGGAAGAGGGGAGAGGAGAGGAATGGAATGAAAGCTACTACCTAGCTAGGTTCTTGTTATACAGGAGTGAGATGGGGGAGCTGGTTTATGGAAATGATTTAATTCATTTATTCAAGAAGGTAATTATAAGGAGTATAATTGTAAAGAGTGATTTTGCATGATCCATACTGGACTCTGACTTGCACAGTGCTCAGAGACTGTACATCAAAATAGACAGTTCCTTTATCTACCTTTAGTATTTGGGTGGCTCTTTTCTCTTCCAACCCTCCACATTTTTTAAAGCAAATTCCAGCTCAAAAAAATGGGTTCTGATAAATTCGAGCTTAAGAAAGAATGTCCATTTGTGAAATTCCAGAAATTGGTAAGCTGGTAAGGACATTTGTTCCTTTGTCTCCTCTCCTCCCCCTTCCCCTCCCTGCCTCCATTTTCTGTGGGGATGTTGTCAAGGCCCAGGAAAATAAAAATCAGATTGTCTAAGGAGGAACCCATTCCTGGATTAGAAGATTTTAGAACCATTTTGTCGCAGAGTCCTGATTCTAGCCCTCTTTCTTGGCGTCTCTTTTCCTTGAGCCCTCATGGCCTGATTCCTGTTTTCTGTCATAACTCAACATAGGTTCTAGGTTTAACTCCTGCTTGTATCTATAGGGCTGGGCCTATTGCTTTTGGTGAATTGAATGTTTGTTAAATAAACAACCACTCAAAAAAGTGATTAGACTAAGATGAACTTGTGTGACTTATTTGAGGATATCGCCTTGCTATTTGCAGGAGTGTGCCTTCTTGTCTTACTTTAGAGCAATGAGCAGTGTGGTCACCAGTCTCTAAGATGGCCCTTAATGATCTCAGACTCCTGGTATTCACACCCTAGTGTAGACAGTTCCCACCTTGTACCAGGATTGGTATCCATGACCAGTAGCAAATGGTGGGTGTGAATGGCATATCACTTCTGAAATTAGGTTATATGAGACTGCACCAAAAACAAACAAAAAAACTGAAGTTCCTGTCCCCTGGCTTGGGTGCTCTCTCATGTGCCCTGCTCTCTTTCACTTGAATCCTTTTCTCTGGGGAAGGCAAACTGCCATGGAGCAGTCCTACAGAGAGTCCTAGGTGACAAGGAACAGAAGCATCTGGCCGACAACCTCATTACCAACCTTAGAAGCAGATTCTCTAGGTCTGGCAGAGACTTAAGAAGGTAGTAGTCTTGGCCAACAGCTTAACTGCAACCTCATAAGAGATTCTGAGCCAGAACCACACAGCTAAGCCATGCCTGGATTTCTGGCCTTCAAACACTATTCAGATTATAAATGTTTGTTGTTTTAAGCTATGAAGCTTTGAGGTAATTTGTTACACAGTATTAGTGACTAATGCATGGTGGCAACAAAGCATAGGGGCTTTAGAATTCAACCTAAGTTGGAATACCAATTCTACACATTATTCACTTTTCCATGTACACATTTTTGAACCTCTCTGGGCCTCAGTTTCCACCTCTGTAAAATGGTGTTAATCACACCCATCTACTTCAGAGAGCAGAGCTGAGCGACAGGCGCTGCTTCAGCGGGAGAATTCCCAGCTCTCCTTGCTCTTGTGGGGAGGTATGGTAGAAATGGCACCATGTCATCCCATTTTGGTCAGGCTACCCAGATTGCCAGTGCCATGTTGCATTTAAAGGTTTGTCTGTGGACTGCAGAATGTCCTGCAATTTCTAAACCAGAAATATTTCATGGGTGGGAACAGAACAGAATGTCAGAGTTCGTTTCTATCATGTGGTTCCATTGCCTGGTTTTCATTAGGCCAAATCTGATTTCTTTCTAATTCTGAGTATAGGAATCAGTGCTGACTTTCATTTATTTAATAAATTTGTTATGTGCCCAGCTCTGTTCTAAGCCTCTTATACTTAATGATTTAGTTACTTCCTATTGCTGTCCTATGATACTGTATATATATACACACACAAACATATACACACATATGTACATACATATACATATATAAGCACACACAGTGTATTATTATTTCCATTTTACATATGGAGAAACAGACATAAGCAGTTTAAGTAACTGGTCTGAGGTCACACAGTTGAGTAGTGGCAAAGCCCAGATTCAAATATAGACAGTCTGGCTCCAGATTCTGCACTGTTAACCGTCAAGCTGTAAATGTCTCCGTGTTGTCCCACAGCTGTAAATTCATGTTTCTTCTCTTTGCATATCTGACTCCCTTCCTCAGGCAGCAAGAACAAGCTAAGAGTGTTCCTGGACAATTAACCTGGTGGTGGTGAGAGGCAATATAATGAGTGGAAGGGCTACCTTGGGCTTTGGAAAAAGACCTAGGTTCAGTTTCCGACTCTTGTGTACTCTTAGCAAAATACTTCCACTCTTGGAACCTCAGTTTCATCATCCGTAAAATGGGAACAACAATAATAAAAATACGTTGTGTCCATTAGGGGGAGCTCAAGGATGACTTATACCCCGAAAGGTGAGGGATTGCTGCTAATCTAGCCAGTGGCAACACCAAAGAGCAGAACTTATCTGTGTTGTGGGCAAACGTTTGCACGAGGGGGACCGACCATCCCAGTTTTCCCAGGGATGAGGGCTTTCCCGGGATATAGGATTTTCAGGACTAGGGCTGGGACAATTCTGGGCAAACCAGGCCAGTTAGTCACCTGAGTTTGAGCCCTGAGCCTTGGGGGAAGCCAGCATTTTGGAACACTTGCCCTGATTTCTCCAGTGGGGCAGATATGTAGAGAGGGATATTGACACAGAATTTATTAATAGAAAATGATTAAAGGCAGCGGTCTTAGTACTGAGGGTTTTTTTTTTTTTTTGGTAATGGCTTTATTGAGATAGAATTAACATTCACATACCATACAATTTATCCATTTAAAGTGTATAATTCAATGGATTTTAGCATACTCACAGTTGTCCCAACTATCACCACAATCAATTTTAGAACATGTTCATTATCCCCAAAAGAAACAGCATATCCTTTAGCTATCAACACCTGCCTCTGCCCCCAATTCTCCCCATCACACCCAGCCCTAGGCAACCACTAATCTACTTTCTGTCTCTGTGGATTTGCCTTCTGGACCATTTCCTATATGTTGGATCATACGATATGTGGTCTTTTGTACTGGTTTCCTCTACTTAGCATAAAAGGAGGAAGTTTTTCAAGGTTCATTCATGTCGTAGCATGTATCGGTACTTCATTCCTTTTTGCTGAATATTTTTTGTATAGATATACCATATTTTGGGTCATTCATCAGTTGATAGACATTTGGGTTGTTTCTACTTTTTAGCTGTTGTGAGTAATGTTGCCATGAGCAATCACGTACACAGTTTTTGTGGGGACATATGTTCCATTTCTCTTGGAGTGTATACCAAAGAGTGGAATAGTGGAGTTTCTGGGCCATATGATTACTCTGTGTTTAACCTTTTGAGGAAGTACAAGACCATTTTCCAAAGTGACTGCACCATTTTACAGTCCCAATAGCAATGTATAAGGATTTCAATTTCTCCACATCTGCACCAACATTTTTTTTTTAAAGAGATGGGGGTCTCTGCTTTTTTACCCAGGCTGGAGTACAGTGGTATAATCATGGCTAACTGTAGCCTCAAACTCCTGGACTCAATTGATCCTCCCACTTCAGCCTTCTGAGTAGGTTGGATTACCAAGTATGTGCTACCATACCTAGCTAATTTGATTTTATTTTTTTACAGACAAAAAAATATATTTTGTTTCTTTTTTAATTGGATTTTAGGTTTTGGGGTACATGTGAAGAACATACAAGATTGTTGCATAGGTACACATGGCAGTGTGATTTGTTGCCTTCCTCCCCTTCACCTATATCTGGCATTTCTCCCCATGCTATCTCCCCCCAACTCCCCACCCCCCACTGTCCCTCCCCTATTTCCCCCCAACAGACCCCAGCGTATAGTGCTCCCCTCCC